>JAFBJS010008652.1:0-23803 GCA_016785265.1 Paraplagusia blochii
AAGCCTTAGAACCCTGCCTTCAACTAATTATTTGACATTATGACTATTCTTCATTTAAATGCTTCAATTTTAGCAATGTAGAAATTACTTATCTATTATAAAGTTTTTAATTTAACATTTTGTAAAGTCAAATACAGTGATGGCCTTGAAAAGAAATAAGAATAAGATCATTCTAATTGAGAAATTATTATGTTAATAGCAGCAGTGGTTATAACTGATGTCCACACACTGCCCCTGTCCAACACCTATCTGTATTTTCCTCAGGGAATCAAACCCAGGACTCATTGCTCTCTCTTTGCATCTGGAGGCAGATGTGCTAACACTACACTATGGAACTGACACTGAGGGTTAGACTTGGTCCAGAAGGCTCCGGGTTCAAATCCATCCAGACCCAAATAACTTCCAGTTTTTTCACCACCCACACCACCCAGTGTATGGAGCAGAGAAACACACAGTTCTTCTTGTACATAGTGCAGGGTAAAACCTCATTTACCTTTCTCACATATTTTCATTTCATAATTGTAGGATTCTCCAGTTGGACAGATGCAAATAAAAGTCTTATTATATCGTTCCTTACAGGTGCTTCCCAGGCCACATGGTCCCTCAACACAAGGACCTATGAAGAAAAAAAACAAGAATACAGTTTTTTGTTTTTTTTTTAGTTTTAAGCACATTTAAAAATTGCATAAAGATGTAGTTTTGGTACAAAGCCATGTTCATTGTGCTCGTTCAATCTTTCTAACATTTTTTTTGAAAAACAAAGGCTGATCCAGTCAGTACTGAGAGACGTAATCAAGAGCAGTACTGACAGGTATGTCAGGTGTATTCAATTAAATTCCTCACTAATGTTGTCAGGGGCTTAGCCACATCTATAAACATTGTTATCAAAGCAAAGCAAGTTTATTTAAATAAATAGACAAACAAACCTGGAGTTGGTGCAGGTTCTGTGGGTGCGGGTGTTGCTGCAGGAGTTGTATATAAAGCCATAAATAAATAACAAAAATCTTGAAATGTAACCAGAATAAGATGTACATTTATGTGAATATCTTTTTAGAGGTACATTAGTTCAGTGCAATTGCAACAAATGTGGACAATGTCATTTTGTGGCCGTACATTATCTAAGCTTAGAAAGTAATAAATATAGTTCAAGTGGCTCGATATATTGCTATTTTCTAGGGATTTTATTTTATGAAGTAAGGTTTAAGTTCATTGAATTTAAAATCCAAAACGTAGGCAACTGTAACATATGACCTGACAGTATTGACATTTTCTGTTATATTTAGACACAAGTGTAAAAGTACCTGTTAAAGTTGAATTTTCAAAAATACAGCCAATACAATTTTCTGCAGCTTTAAATGCGTTGTTAATATCTGTGTCTGTGATTTCAGTGTCAGTACTGTAGAACATCTCTACATCTGCTTCCACTCCTGGCTCTGCCTTAGAAATAGTCTTGGGAAGTTGACTGTTAGAAAAAGATCACAGTTACAAAATGTTAGTTGTTTATACTTGTGCAGGATTTTTATTAAGATTTTTTGCTGTAGAATATATAGGTTTGGCAGTTTATTATGACAATCACCTGATTTCGACCACTGTTATGTTTGTTGGCTTCTTTGTTAGTATTTTGTTGAGCTGTGTTGAGAGAAGAAATAGTTTTAGATTAACAAGGTTATTTCAATATACTTTGTGAATATCAAATTTAACAAATGTAATCTTACCTCATTTATAATTTTGTCTGCTGCAGCTTTAAACTGTGGTGATTTGGGATCATTCATTCCCTCTTCGTATATTAATGCAGGCATTTTTAGATTCCCAGAGAAAACCTTGGCTGAAATTAGAGAAATATACAAACTGAAAATTCTGAACTAGAGACCAAAATCTATAAATATTAGGGTTAGGGTAAGATGAAAATTTTGTTAAAAAACATCTATCATATATTAAAGCACACAGCATTACAATGCAGTAAGATGAATGTTTTAATATTATATTTTAATACATAAGTCTGTGAAAATACATTTTCTGTTTAGATTTGAGGTTTACATCAGTACATTTTTTTTCACAGATCAACGTGCATCAACCCAGCAGTTGATTAACGCTGCCCTGTATCAATGAGAAAACTTGTTGGATGAATGCGAATAGTGCATGAGAATGTCCAAAATGTCATGGAGGCCCATCAGAAGATTAAATGAAAGACACATAGGGAAGGACTTTCTGTGTTTTGGACAGTCCTCCATCACCAGTGCAATTTCCCCATTCATGCAAACAGTGTTTACCACCAGGTGCATCAAACATGGCAATTATTCTCTATAATGTCCTTACAGGTCAGTATTGACACTAACTGTAAAACATTCACATTCTGGTGGGGGCCACAGAATATCAGGCCTCAAGCCTTAGAACCCTGCCTTCAACTAATTATTTGTCATTATGACTATTCTTCATTTAAATGCTTCAATTTTAGCAATGTAGAAATTAGCATATATAGCATATAGCACCATCCAGACCCAAATAACTTCCAGTTTTTTCACCACCCACACCACCCAGTATATGGAGCAGAGAAACACACAGTTCTTCTTGTACATAGTGCAGGGTAAAACCTCATTTACCTTTCTCACATATTTTCATTTCATAATTGTAGGACTCTCCAGTTGAACAGATGCAAATAAAAGTCTTATTAATTCGTTCCTCACAGGTGCTTCCCAGGCCACATGTTCCCTCAACACAAAGACCTATGAAGAAAAAAACAAGATAGGTATGTCACATGACAGGTATGTCAGGTGTATTCAATTAAATTCCTCACTAATGTTGTCAGGGGCTTAGCCACATCTATAAACATTGTTATTAAAGCAAAGCAAGTTTATTTAAATAAATAGACAAACAAACCTGGAGTTGTTGTAGGTTCTGTGGGTGTGGGTGTTGCTGCAGGAGTTGTATCTAAATCTATAAGTAAATAGAGCAGAAGAGAGAGAAGAGAGAAAGAAGAAAGAAGAGAGCAGTACTGACAGGGGCTTAGCCACATCTATAAACATTGTTATTAAAGCAAAGCAAGTTTATTTAAATAAATAGACAAACAAACCTGGAGTTGGTGCAGGTTCTGTGGGTGTGGATTCAGTGGAATTGGTGGAGTTCATTGTAGTAGATGCAGAGTTAGTTGTATCTAAATCTATAATTAAATAACAGAAATCTTGAAATGTACCCAGAATAAGATGTACATTTATGTGAATATCTTTTAGAGGTACATTAGTTTAAGTGCAATTTCAGCCAAAGTGGACAATGTGATTTTGTGGCCGTACATTATCAAAACTCAAAAAGTAATAAATAAAGAGCAAGCAGCTCGATGTATTTCTATGTTCTAGGGAATTTATTTTATAAAGTAAGGTTTAAATTATTTCAAATGCAAAATGTAGGCAACTGTAACATATGTCCTGACATGATTGAAGTTGTCTGTTAGATTTAGATACAACTGTAGAAGTACCTGTGAAAACTGAATCTTTAAAAAAACACTCTTCACAATTTATTGCGTCTTCAATTGCTTTTTGAATATCTGTGGTTATTTCATTCTCTGTGATTTCAGTGTCAGTGCCGTAGAACATCTCTACATCTGCTTCCACTCCTGGCTCTGCCTTAGAAATAGTATTTGGAAGTTGACTGTTGGAGAAAAAGATCACAGTTACAAAATGTTAGTTGTTTATACTTGTGCAGGATTTTTTTTTTTTTAAATTGCTGTAGAATATATAGGTTTGGCAGTTTATTATGACAATCACCTGATTTTGACCACTGATATGTTTGTTGGCTTCTTTGTTAGTGTTTTGTTGAGCTGTGTTGAGAGAAAAAATAGTTTTAGATTAACAAGGTCATTTCAATATACTGTAGCGAATGGGGTGTGCTGGTGCCCCAAGGGCTCATGGGAGCACAGTTAGGTGACCTTTTATTGCTGTTCAAATGTTCCTTGTGATGTTCTTGTTACTTTTCTTGTACACTCTAAATGTTGTTAATTAGTTAATGTGCCAAACATGTATTTGCAGGTGTAACACCGTGGGCGCGGAAGTTGATGTTTGTGTGATAATTGAGTGAGTGACACGTGTGTTTCGTCTGTGTGAATTTCGGTTCATTTCTTTAATAAAAACATTCCTCTGAAAACTTCTTCTCGACTCAAGTTCGCCACAATACTTTGTGAATATCAAATTTAACAAATGTAATCTTACCTCATTTGTAATATTGTCTGCTGCAGCTTTAAACTGTGGTGATTTGGGATTGTCCATTCCCTCTTCGTATATTAATCCAGGCAATTGTAGATTCTCATAGAAAACCTTGGCTGAAATTAGGAAAATATTAAAAATAACAAAAAAATTACGAACAAGAGACCAAATCTATAAAATTTGATCTTAAGAAATATATATAATGTATAGAAAATGTAGATCATATATTTAAAGAACATAACATTACAATACAGTAAGATAAATGTTTTAATATTATATCTTAATACATAAGTCTGTGAAAATAATTTTTCTGTTTAGATCTGAAGTTTACGTCAGGAAATTAATTTTCACTGATCAACGTGCATCAACCCGACAGTTGATCAACGCTGCTCTGGATCAATGAGAAAACTTGTTGGATGAATGTGAATAGTGTGTGAGAATGTCCAAAATGTCATGGAGGCCCATCAGAAGATTAAATCAAAAGCATATAAGGAAAGACCAAGGCAACATATATGGGGAAAAGGTCTACTGGGTTTGATGAGACGACCTGCCCATATTAATTATGTAAGCATGTTTACATGAGTGAGAATCAAATTCCTCACTAATGTTGTCAGGGGCATAGCCACATCTATAAACATTGCTATCAAAAATATTTTTGACATCGCTGAATAGAGTTCTTCTCGTTAGTGCTGCAAAGCAAGTTTATTTAAAATAAATAGACAAACAAACCTAGATTTTCTGCAGGTGGTTCTGCGACTTCTTCGGATGTTGTACAAGAGAACAGGGCTAGAGCTGTGGAGAAACAACATCACAGCTTGATTCACAGCTTGATTTAAAAAAAAAAAAAAATAACATGCAATGCAATGGATCAAAACCATTTCCGGGACAATTTAGTGACATTTTTTATTTCTTCTGCATCAGTTCTCAAACTTGAGGTAAATGTAACCTTCAGGTCTCATCTGAGGTTACAATTAGTTCTGCAACTCATCAATTAACTAATGCCATCTATCCCTCTCTCTTTTTTTAGAGAAAGCACAAAAATTACCACGTGTGGATAACTTTGAGGAGTGACAGTGGTGGCCTTTAAGGACACTTGGGTCTAAGGCTTCAGGTTCTAATTGCTGAACTTGCTGCTAGGTTGTCACTAAGGTGCTCTGAACATAGCACACTACCGACCCACACAACTTTCAATAGGCTCACCATCCACAGAAGGCTTACAGGAGGGAGCAGTGTGATTTGGGTGGCTGTAATGGAGATTGCTGCCCCTGAGACCAGATATTGGATAAGAGGATAAAGATGAATGGAATTTAGGAAACCCCATTTATTTTACAATTTACAATTGTGAATGTTCACTGTTATTGAAAAAAAGCTTTCACACTTAAAAGTGACTTAGTTTTTTTCCTTGTCCTAAATTCTACATTAAGGGTTTTTCATTAACTCACAAAAAATATATACTATTATAATGTAATTATATTTAATTATATAGTGTATTAGTATAATTAGAATTATACTATATGGATTCATATAGTATAATACGCATTCAATATGCATTCAAATCTACCATCAAACACTTTGATTTTATCAGTTGAACACATGCTGCTGCTTTTACTGGAGGAGATATCTATAACGTTATTGTTTTCCCGGGGCAAATTCTAAGTCTGTCACACACACAGAAGTAGCCAATTTTACTACACTAAAAATACACAAACAAGCTTAACAATCAGAGAGGGATCTCACATATGGAATTCTTTGGGTGAAAATGACATTGTACAAAATTGTTCATTGTTAAAGAGTTTAAATACACTTTAAATAAACACTTTAACATACAGTCATGGAAAAAATGATTAGACCACTCTTTCTTTAATTACTTGTCCATTAAAAAGTCTGCTTCCACTTAATCTACATTAATCTGGACAAATATAATAACAACAAAAAAGGCTCATAATTCAGTTAAATTTCAGAGCTGATTTCTGGCCATTTTGCATGGTTTTATTGACAGTGACAAAAATCACTTCCGTTCCTACATCACTAGCAATAACATTGTACTGACAAATACAGTGCTTTTAGTCATTGCATGGTTTTGTGTTCATTGTTTCCCAAGTTGATAAACCTTTAGTGGAACAAGGCATTAAGATGAACAAGGAATTGAAGAAAACAGCAGAGTGGTCTAATCATTTTTTCCATGACTGTATATTTATCTAAAACTTAAAAAGTCTTTTGTACTGAAATTCATTGCAGCAGAGTACAGTGGAGGATGTAGAATGGAAAGATATTGTTTCCTTTACTGACATGCTAACTTTAAATTATACCTCATATATCTATTTTTATTTTTATATACATGTATTTTTTTATAAATGCGTCTGAAAATATAGAAGACTTACCGACATAGAAAACAACCAGCAGAGAGAATTTGAACTTTTCAGCCATCGTGAATGTTAACGTGGAGAAAAAAAAAAAAAAAAAATCAAGGTAAGCAGTGAGTGATACAGGCAGGTCCAAGTGAAGGATCGGTTGTCAGCTTTAGTCCCCTTTATCAATCACCACTCCTTTGTGGGTGGGAGGGTCCTTTGACATGATTGCTAAAAAGACACCCATCTAACTACAAGGTACAATACAGCAAGCGTTCACTTTAATGTTAACTTCCTTATTACTAGTGTATATGAGGTCATTCAGTATAGTACACCCCAGTATATCAGAAACATATTTGTGTTGTGATACAATATTCCTCAGGGATTGTTTCTTTTTCAGTTTTCCACAAGTACCCCTGAAAAAAAAATATATATATTGCGTTATTTTTTTTTTCTTTTCATTTTACTTCCTTCAAGGACGGTCAGGGACTAGATATATATGCATGAGACTTGATAAGACATCAACAGAAGCATTGATGCGGTGGAGGATCACCGGTGATTTCTATTTCTAATATTGAAACCCATGATTCAATAAGGAATATCAACTTAAAACCTACAATGACCTTTGTTATATTTAGAGTTCTTCAGGTTTACTGTACAAGGAAGTGTTCCATTTACTTTCCCTTATCAGAGGCAAGAGGACAGTAAAACCAGGTTGTGTGGCAGGAGAGTGACCTTTGATTTAGGATCTCATAAAAGATTGAGGAAATACGTCTTTGTTGCTAGCAGTTTCCCTAGCCAGGACAAAAAAATATTGTATCTCAAGTACAGGTCCTAAATATAAATGAGCTGCCATTAACCTGTTTTTGACCCGGGCCCAATCACCAGTGATAAAATGAATATCACGCAAATGCTGACAACACTGTCCTTTATCCAACATTGAAATTAAAATCAGATCCTGCGTCACAGCATGTCACAGCTATCAGTGGACATCAAGAGACAGAATAATAAAAAAGGGTGAAGTTTAACTAGTGTTCGTGTGACATGAGATCTGTTTTGGGAGATGTTCAAAGTGAATTTTGTCACAAAGGTAATGAGGGTTTATTTAAAAAAAAAAAAAACAATATTAAAAGGAAAGGAATATTGAGCTACAGTGCAGTGAGTTTTCTGAGCTGTACTGTCAAAAAATAAAATCTAAATTCACTCAATTAAAATGAGAAAGGAGAGCAAACCTGTCATTGTAATCCATACCACTGCACACAACAAAGTGTGAGCTCTGCTTTGAATCCACATTTTCAAGGAAGTAAACCTCCACTAAGAGATCGTCATTGTTTTACAAAACATATTTTAAAAATGTTTCCTAGCGGTGAATGCAATTTTAAAGTTATTTTAAATTTATTGCCCCACACTTTGGCCCAGAGGCAATGTCTCTGTCTTTCGTGTGAAACTCCAGGGTTCACCTCCTAGGCAAATTCAAATCCCAGTTAATCCCTGTTACAGACAGGTTCATGGTTCTTCCTTTCCTTCTTTTGGTCTTTCCCTTTTCTCAGGGGTTGCCAAATCGAGTCAATATTTTTCATCTTACCTTGTCCTCTGTATCCTCAACTCTACCTCCAAATACCTCCATTTCCTCCCTCACTGCATCCTTAAATCTCCTCTTTGTCTCCTACCTGGTAGCTCCTTCTTCTAGCATTTTTCTACCAGTATAACCACTGTCCCTCCTCTGAACATTTTTCCTTTCCCTTCACCTTAGCTGACTCTCTTCTATCACAGATCACTCCTGACTCTTTTCTCCAGTTGTTCCATCCTGCCTGTACTCTATTCTTCTCCTCTCTTCCACAGTCTCCACTCCTCTGAACAGTTGAGCCTAAGTATCTACACTCCTCCACCTTCTCCACCTCTGCTCCTTGTAACCTTACCACTCCACTGTTCTTCCTTTTCATTCACACACATGTACTCTGTCTTGCTACAACTGACCTTCATTCCTCTTCTCTCCTGTGCAGACCTCCTCCTCTCTAGGTTCTCTTCTAGCTGTTTCTAGTTGTTGCCTACTCTCATTGCAAATCAAAATATTATCTGTAAACATCAAGGTCCATGGAGACTCCTGTCTGACCTCATCTGTCAATCTGTCCATCACTAAAGCAAACAAAAAGGGGCTCAGGACCGATCCTTGATAAAGTCCAACCTCCACCTTGAAGTCTTCTGTCCTTCCACCAGCACAACTCACCACAGTTCTCATACAGTGTTCTCAAGCCTGAAATAAGGACTGTTAAAACCTGGCCAGAGGGGGGCGCTGACACAGCTACAGGACTACTTTGAATGCACATATTGGCATATTTTTACACAACCACAACTGGAAGACTTCTCTCAGACTGTTTTAATCTACATCACATCCTGCGTGGACATAGTCACTTGTCAAATGAGAAACCATGGATGGACAAAAAAGTCCAGATTTTCCTTGAGGCTAGAGATGCTGCTAATAGGTCAGGGAACAGTGTCAGCTACAGCTCAGCTCGAGCAAACCTGAAAAGAGGCATCAAGGACGCTAAACAGAACTATAAAAACAAACTGTGGTGACCCAAGACAGGCCTGGCAGGGTATTAAATATATCAGTATAGCATAAGTAAGTATACTATGCTCTTATACCAAGTATAAGAGCAGTAATTTAACACACCGACACACATGCCTCACTAACTAAAGAGCTAAGCTGTTTTTTTTTTTTGCTAGGTTTGAGACAAATAGACCATGTGTAAATGTGATGCCGCCACTGCCTGCAATTCAGGAGCATGATGTCCGGTGTGTCCTCAGGTCAGTAGACCCAAAGAAGGCTGCTGGACCAGATAGAATTACAGGGAAATGTGCTTAAAGCATGTGTCAACCAGCTCTGCTCTGTCTTCACCGACATTTTCAACTCTTCACTCTCCACAACCACTGTCCCGTCCTGTTTGAAAACTTCCACCATTATCCCGGTCCTAAAAACGACCCAGGACTCTAAGCGATTACAAACCTGTGTCACTGACCCCTGTAATCATGAAATGTTTTAAGTAGCTTGTACTAAAACACATTCAAAATTAGCTCTCACCAACATTAAATCTGCAGTTTGCCTACAAATACAACAGGTCAACAGAGGATGCCATTACCATCGCTTTACACACAGCCTTAAAGCACCTGGACCACAGACGTTTGTGGATTATAGCTCAGCATTCAACACTATCAACCCAAATGGTCTAATCAGGAAGCTGAACGACTCAGCCTTTCCTCAAATCTGCTCCTGGATCTTGGACTTTCTCACAAATCAACCTCAGACAGTGAAATGATCATCAGATGAGTGCTGGCTCCCCATAAAGCTGTGTGTTAAGCCCTCTGCTCTTCACTCTCTACACTCATGACTGCACCTCGTCCCACCCCAAATATACCATCAGAAAATTTGCAGATGACACTACCATACTGGGGCTCATCTCTGGAGGAGATGAATCTGCATACAGAGAAGAGGTGGAAAAACTGTTACATTGGAGTGATACCAACAACCTGGAGATAAATATAAATAAAACTAAATAACTAATAATTGACTTCAGACAGAATTGAACAGACCCTCTGCCCTTGTCTATCAACGGCAATTGTGTGGAAAGGGTACACAACTACAGATTCTTGGGGACCATCCTATCTGACAGGCTGACATGGACCATACATAGCTACACCATAGCTACAGTAAAGAAAGCACAGCAGCGACTACATTTCCTGAGGACTCTTAAAAAGAACAACATCAGAGAGGAACTGCTGATCTGGTTTTACCAAGCTACCATAGAAAGCATTGATCTACTGCATAAATATCTGGTTCACTGGGAGCTCAGCAGCTGACAAGAAAACCATACAGAAGGTCATACATGCAGCTCAGAGAACAGTCGGTTGGCCGTTGTCCTCCTTGGAGGATATTGTTAGCTCCAGACTTCTCACCAAAGCCACAAACATAATAGAAGACTGCTACCACACTGCTAACCCTCTGTTTGAAATTCTGTCCTCGGTGCCTTTAAACCAAGACAGCCAGATTCGGGAGGAGCTTTTTCCCAGAAGCTGTAACTATCATAAATCAATCTGGATTGCACTTTTGATGGAACTAGACACTTTATTCACCGGGTATGGGCACTGTGTTTAATTTAATTTAATCCTGCTTTTATGATCCGGTCATTTCAATATTCATGTAGATGTGGCCAACAACAGTTGCAGTATTGCTTTTATGTCAGTTATTGTATCCATTGGCTTCTTCCAGTGTACATGGACCCACACATAGCTTCAGGATGAGAAAGATTAATATTTATGTGAACAAAGACAAATAACGAGTAAAGTATTGATTAAAGGCAAAATGCTTAAATCATTCTTTAGACCATCTATTGGGAAAATGCTGGCTTTGCAGCGAAAAGGTAGAAGAATAACAATAACATATATTAAAAGTATAATTTGGACAAGTCTGGCAGGCCGGGTTATAACACCAAACGGGCCGCACTCGGCCCCCGGGCCTTAGTTTGCCCAGGTCTGGCCTAGACCTTGTCCTATGGTGTTGAAATTGAACACCTTATTGTTTCTCCCCAAAATACATCTGAAATTCACAAATTAAAACAATTGTCACGTAAACTAGAGAGGAGATGGCACACATCCAGAGACAGTGACTTATTTCTGATCTGGAAAGATAGATTTAAAAAGTACTTCACGTCAGGACTGCACCCAACTCCCCAAGGAGCCTGCTTGCCGATATCTGGACCCAGGACGTCATGGACTTAACTCTGATTGCCAAAGAATCCTAGCATAGGATGGATGTGCAAGCTGACAATGGAGGTGAGAAGAAGGAAGAGGGAGAAGACAGAGCAGAAGATCAAGTGGTGGAAGTTAAGGAAAGATGAATGTTGTAAAGACTTTGGAAAAGAAGTCATAGCAGTTCTGGGCTGTGGTGGGAAATTCCCAGATGACTGGGATACCACAGCTAGAGTCATTAGGGAGACAGTTAGGAAGGAGCTAAGTATTTCCTCTGGACAGAGACAAAGAGACCTGTTGGTGGAAAGATAAGGTTCGATAAGGACAGAGGAGACTGGAGTACAGAGAGAGGGCAAGGGAGGTGAAGAGGGAAGTGGCCAAGGCCAAACAAAAGGCATACGAGGAGTTGTATGAGAGCTTAGACATGAAGGAAGATTGGCAAGGCAGAGAAATCAATCTGGGAAGGATGTGCAGCAGGTGAGATTAATTAAGGACAGAGATGGAAATGTCATCACCTGTGAGGAACGTGTGCTGGGATGATGGAGGGAGTACTTTCAGGAGTTGTTAAATGGGAAAAATGATAGGGAGCGTAGGAATGAGGAGAACAAGGAGAAGGTCGATCAGATTAGAAAGGATGAAGTTAGAAAAGGATGAAAAAGGATGAAGTTAGAAAAGCTCTGAAGAGGATGAAGAGTGGAAAGGCAGTCGGTCCCAATGACATACCAGTGGAGGTATGGAAGTGCTTGGGGGAAGAAGCAGTAAGTTTTCTCACTCGACTCTTCAATAGATTTTTAGAGACCGACAAGATGCCTGATGAGTAGAGGAAGTGTTTTTGCCAGTTTAAAAGAAGGGGGATGTACAGTGTTGTAGCAATTACAGAGGGATAAAGTTGATGAGCCATACCATGAAGATTTGGGAAAGAGTAGTTGAGGCTCGGTTGAGGAAAGAGGTAGAGATTTGCAAACAACAATATGGTTTTATGCTGAGAAAGAGTACCACAGATGCAATATTTGCCTTGAGGATGTTGATGGAGAAGTACAGAGAGGGTCAGAAGGAGCGATTTGTTTTGTCCCCATTAGGTTCCGGGGTTCGATGCCAGCGTAGCGACATTTAAAAAATGCAACGAACCAAAACATTTGCCCATGGGTAGTCAATTGCGAAAACGTACGGCAGGAGGTTTGACAAAGGTGATTCTTAATGCTTAGGTTTATATGAAGATTAGATAAGTGCAGACCCAAACGTAGAAACTGTCCTTTAGACCTTCAACAAAGTCCAATGTCTCATTTTTTTCATTTAACTTTGTTACAAATAATAAAATAACCGACAAAAACTATTAAGATACAAATAAAATATTTGCGCTCACCACCACGAAGCGAACGGTCAAACTATTTTTCTTTGCATTTCAGATTCAACAGCAAGTGACTAAAAAATCACATAAGCGTTGCTTTTAAAGTAGGCCCAACTAGATGGCCCTGACGTTGCCATCAGGCGAGACGAAACTCCCTAAACTAAAAAAACATAACTAAATAAACTAAACGGGTTGTGTCCATTCATCTACAGCAGGAAGAGCCCTCGCTTTTCATTTGAAGACTCTCACAGATTTCATGGAACTGTAGAACACTAGCTGGCTGAAATATGATTGGATAAAAAGTTTTTATCCAACTTTTTAAATGTAAAAACTAATATAGCCATGCCTCAATAGCCTGGAAACAATTGATGATTAGATTATTTAAGATTCATATGAGTTTGTTAAAGATGCAACTCTATAGCTTAATCTGCAGTTGTAGGTGAGTGTGAGAAGTTCTCTGCTATTATAAGGCAACACATGCTCAATATGGTTCTATCACATGGGTATGGTCCTCTTTGTTGACATTCTTCTGTTCTGCTCGATTTTGGAGTAAACCTTAAATCTCCAGACACGATAATTTCGTTATAAATGTGTGAAAACTTGAGCACCAGAATTGTGCAGCACTTTCTGTGGCTGCCGCAGTTTACTTTGCAGTCAGTTTTGGCACTGTCACTCAAAATATGAAAATTAATCTACTAAATGTGTTCTTTCACAAACTCAAACAAGATGGAACATGAATCTGACATAACTGGATGATGGCCATGCAACTAACGTTCCTGGAAATGATTCGTCCGGAATTATGTCTTCTCAAAAAGGCCCACCGGCTTTCAATACGTTGATTGGGATAACTGGAACCAAGATTGTATAACAGCTGCCAATAGTGATGTCCAAACAAGGCTTCATTGGGTTTTGAACCCTTTTAGACCATTGTGATAAATATCTGTTTATCACTCGACGCCTCATTCATTAAGAACGTGGGCGTCATCTGCTGGCACATTGGTTGTACTGTAGCCATGCGAAAGCTTGATGAACCAAGCAGGTGTCCTCGAGTTTTGCTCTATTGGTGCACCTTTGCACCTTTTAATTATTATTGCCATCGTTGGGAAATTTTACTGCATGTTTTAGTACGTCCTTGGAATCTATTTTGGCTACAGGACAACCGTCTGGAAGATTAATAACATAAAAGAATAACGATGCAGACAGCAAATCAAACACTTCACCTGTGATTTAAAAATATTGATCTGTGTGTGGTTTATTCTTCATTACTTTATGGATTCTTCTTCGGCTTGTCCTTTTTTTTCAGTTGTTGCCATCGCGAGTCAACATTTTCCATCTCACCCTCAACTCTATGTATCCTCAACGCTAACACCAAATACCTCCATGTCCTCGTGGCATCAATAAATCTCCATTTTGACTCCTACCTTGTAGCTCCATCTCTAGGATCATTCTCCAACCAATATAACCACTGTTCCTCCTCTGGACATGTCCAAACCATCTTAATCTTGCTTGTCTGGATTTTTATCACCATTCCTCTGTTCTCCCTGTCACTCCCTTTCATTGTCACCCCATTTCATTCGTTGCGCAGTTCCATCCACTTTAGATACAACTGAAACCCGCGAAACCTTCAAAGCCCCGCCCATTGGACCAAACCAGTCTAGTTATTCAGTCCGAACGACACAGTAAAGTGGTTCAAACGTCATCAGTCATAGGCTCTCAGTATATTAGCTATATACCTTATTATTTAAATAACTAAGCACTATGAGCACGAGCATTAATAAATAAATGCTTATTTTTCCTTGAAGCGCATCCTGGAGAGAGTGATAAACCATGTGACCACACTGCTGTACAATATTTGGTGCTTCAAGTTTAACCTCCATCACAATAATAACGTTTTATGTTCTGTTGCCTCGATTAAATTATATAAATACAAGCAATACCGGCGGATCGCCGATTGGGTCGGTTTGATATTAAACCGTCGTTGTAGATCGGCGGCGATTGACCGGTGCATCTCTAGGTAAAACATTTGAAAAAAAAAACAACACTAGGACCATTTTGTTCCATTTTGATGTCCTTTCAGTCCTTTTTTTTATTTTTACACGTTTTTGAAAAAATCTCCAGTGAGCCACTAGGGATGTGTTAAAGAGCCACATGCGGCTCCGGAGCAGCAGGTTGCCGACCCCTGCACTAGAGGAAAAAGGCGGGTAATGCAACATGCAAATGAAGAAGCCAGCATGTCAACTGGAAATGTTCCAACAGCATGATCTTCTGTACCACCTCCTCAATCTACAAGCCAGACCACCATGGGACATTTTTTGCAAAAAAAGTACTAAGAGCCCAGCTAAACATAGGACTATAGATGAAAAACTGGCCAAAAGGACTTCTAGCCCTTTTCACTGGTGGACGACTGTGGATTTAGGAGCCTCAGCCCTGCTCTTAATCCCATATGGGCACTTCCAGCAGGAAGACCCTCTCCAAAACTATCATCCCTAGCCTGTACGATAGAAACCGTGCATCGCTTTCTATTGTACAAAAAGCCACAGCTGTCTGTCTCAGAACAGACTGCTGGACAACACAGACAACCACATCATACATGTCAGTGGCATGTCATTTTATTAATAAATTCTAAAAATGGTATCATGTCTGCTAGATTGCTTCGAGTTAACTGAAAGACAAACATCAGGGAACTTAGCAGAGGAGCTGGTGATGGGTTAAATACAGAGGTCACATTTCGTTGTGGAACACAATGTCACAATGACAAGAGGTTTACTTTCCTCTTTCTCCTCTTTAATGCAGCAAACATAACCAAGTCAGTTAAAATATAATGAAACTGACCCACCACCTATGCCTTGCGCACACACACAAAAAAAGATTCCCAGCAACAAATGGGCATACCTGGGCTGAAGCTCAAACAAGACTACATTACAAGGTGGAACTCCACCTTACGAATGGTTAAAACAATTGTGGACGTAGAGCCTAAAAATACTTTTTTTTTTTCTTCATAAAAACAATGACAAACAATTTAGAGTTAGACTTAGACTACCTTTATTGTCATTGCACAGAAAACACGACAGTGAAGTCTGGCAACGAAATGTCGTTGCTTGGCAACCCAAGTACACAGTTTACACTACAAAAGTTTATAACCATGAGGTAACAATTACTTGAGATGTTATTACAAGTTATATGCGAACCAGTCTAAAGTGCAGCAGTGTGTAAAAAATTAAAAATTTACAGATAGTAGATAGATAGATAGTAAACAGCATAGTAAGCAATAAAAATAGTGCTGAGGTACAAGTGTTACATATTGCACAGGAAATCAAAGTATAAATGAGTATATATTGCACATATAAAGATTGGAGCACTGGAGTTTCTAGATTCAGAATGAGTTCTGGTTGTTTTTTGTGTTTAAAAGTCTGATGGCCAAGGGAAAGAAACTGTTCTTAAACCTAGTCGTTTTACAGCAGATGCTGCGGAACCGTCTACCTGATGTCAACAGTTTGTTATTGGGGTGTGTTGAGTCAGAATGGATCTGGTTAGCTCCGGCAACGCAGCGTCTGTGGGCAATATCCTGGATGCGAGGGAGTGGCGACCCGATGATCTTTTCTGCTGACTTCACTACTCTCTGTAGAGCCTTCCAGTTAGAGGCTTTGCAGGTCCCAGACCAGACCGAGATGCAGCTGGTCAGCAGGCCCTCAATGGTCCCTCTGTAGAAGGTGGAGAGGATAGGTGGGGGCAGGGATGCCCTTTTCATCCGACGCAGGAAATGCAGGCGCTGTTGTGCCTTCTTTGCTAGGATGGTGGTCTGACGTGTCCAGTCGAAAGTGTCAGTTATATGGACCCCTAAGAACTTGGTGCTGCTGACGACCTCCACCGCTGTGTCATTGATGAACAACGGAGCATGGTTGGGACGGGATCTCCTGAAGTCGACGATGGTCGACATTTAGCAGCAGGTTGTTTGTGCTGCACCAGTCCACCAGATGTTGCACCTCCTCTCTGTATGCCAGCTCGTTGTTCTCCTGGATGAGGCCCACAACTGTGGTGTCGTCCGAATACTTCAGTATGCGGTTACAGTGGTGCCTGGGACGACATGGGTCGAGTCATGGGTCATCAGGGTAAACAGCAGAGGGCTCAGGACGCAGCCTTGCGGGGAGCCAGTGTTCAGGGTGATGGTGCTGGAGGAGTTGTTCCCCACCCGGACACACTGGGTTCTGTGGGTGAGAAAGCAGCCAGTTACTTACCAGGTCCTGGGGGATGATCGTGTTGAAAGCTGAGCTGAAGTCCAGGAACAGCATCCTCACGTTGGTGTTCTTCCCCTCAAGATGCTCCAGGCTCAGGTGGAGAGCTGAGGAGATGGCGCCCTCTGTGGAGCGGTTGGGCCGGTAGGCAAACCGGTATGGGTCGAGTGATTGGTGAAGTCTGGAGGTGATGTGGTCTTTAACTATCCGGTCAAAGCACTTCATTATGATGGGAGTGAGTGCCACCGGGTGGAAGTCATTAAGGCCTGAGATGATTGACGATTTTGCAAAGGAATGATGGTGGCTGTCTTAAAGCATGTAGGAACCACAGCCTGGTCCAATGAAGCATTGAAGATGTCGGTGAGCACCGAGGACAGCTGGACAGCACACTCCTTGACCAGCTGTCCTGGGATGTTATCAGGACCAGCCGTGGTTTCAGCGTGGTTACCTCAGTTAATGCTCTCTGCATTTATCTTTATCTTTGCATTTCAGATCCATCAGCAAGTCTTTTTTTGATGGACATGGAGGCTAAAGTTGAAAGCAGCGTGTTGTGTTAGAACCAGGCATTTGGGGGTCTTTTTGTATGTGTCTGTCCCTTTAAGGTGCTGATTTCCTGAATGGAGCAACCACCTGTCGCTACCTTATTTCATCAGCAGGACAGATCATTTAAACCCGTCTCTTCAGGAAGTCAGTGCCAGAGCGTTAATCCACACAGGTGTATGGTAACCACCACTAGTACCTCAGTTTTGGATGACCGTCTCATGTTTAGATTGTACTTTCTTTTGGCTAATGTCTCTTTTTTCTGCAGTTGAAATTTTGCTTCACGGAAGAGATATTATTTGCGGGGATTTGGGGGGTTGACATTGAGAACTTCAGAGGAGCGCTGATCACCCTTCTAGATATTTTTGTTTAGAGATTTGAAACCGTGATTTTGTTTATTTTTGTATCCGAGGCATTCGGAATAAACTTTTGTTATTTGCTGAACTGTGCGCACGCATTTGGACCCAAAACTTTTTGTTTTTTCAAGACTCTTCATTACAGTCTGTCTGGTCCGGTAATACTCATGTACATGTTTAGACATTTCACTGCCGACAATGAGCGTTCAACAGAGGCACTGGACACAGCGAGGGTTACAGCCAAACACGCCCATGTGTAAAGTTGCTCCATACTCTTGAGCAGATTTTTTATCCGAATAAAATCAAGGAGATCAGCGGGACTTTGCGCTTCAAAATTAGCCCTGCCATACATTACAGTCAGTTCTGTTTTTAGTCCGGGAAAATCAAACAAGTTCTAATCTTGGGACACAAACAAATCATGTGACACTAAAGCCAGCAAGCTTCCATTGGCCTCACAATCTGGTAAGATGATCTGGGTCTGAGAGCTGTGAACTGAATGTGCTGTTTGGAATTGTTACTCTTTCTCTGCAGGGTTTGCAGAGAGTTACAGCTAAAAAGAGGACCAGTCCAACAACCATGAAAATCAAGGAGTTGTTGGATGTTCTCTATACGTCCATGGATAAAAAAAATCTGTCGAGGGATGCGTCAACAGAGGCAATGTTGGAAGTAAGAACCTATCTATAGGAGCCACTTTTCCCCAGAAGTGTTGACCCACTGAGCTGAGTCCAAGTCTTCTGTCTATACGTCTTACAAATGTTATGGCACGTAACTGTGTATTGTTGCAACATATGTCCCCTGGGAGAAAATCTTCAAAAGGAGACTGGACCCCTCAAAGCTAAGGCACTTGGTGTTTTGGAATGTTGATCTTAAGTAAAAACTCCTTGTACTTGTATGCTGCTTTTTTTTTTGCACGTTTTATTTGTTTTGCTCTGTGATTAATTGATTTTGTATTTTTATTGTCGATACTGTGAGACTCATGAAGGTATCTCATTACCAACGACAAACTCTTATTGTCCAAGCACTGCACTATCTCTGCATATGCCTCACCATTCTTAGCCTTATCTTCCGCGATAGCTCCTTCGTCTTCTGAGTCTATCTCCGGATCATCCAGGATAACATCCCTCAGACCGCGCAACTCCATGTGCGCGAGGAACCTTGTTTCCCAGAGTTTGTAACTTTTCTCGTCACCATCGAATAAAAGTCTCAACCACCTGTGGCCTGCTTGACTGGGCCCATAACCTGTAGCGTTATTTGACATTTCTGCAGCAGTCTATCGTGTGCAGTCACCACATTGGCTAGCTATCTCCAGCTAGGGCTAATATTCACCGGAAGAAAATAACTGACACTTCACGTATCTTTGGCCATGGAACTTTTCATACTCAACAACTGGCCATTTATTCTGCGCATGCTCACAATATATATCACAGTGCACGCAGGCACTTACGTTCAACATGGCATCACAGTGCTGGCTATTCAACATATTTAACAAGCAAATGTCTGAGTGTCTGTAATGTGTCTGAATGGAATGACTCAGCACTATGGACAGACTTAGAAAATTGCAATAAAGGACAGTAGTTGATCACAATATTCATAATCAGTTTTTATTTATATTTATTAACTTGAGTTCTACATGCGTGTCTAACAGCAGGTTTAGAAACGGGATTGTGTCACTACAGTGATATCTGGTCATGAAAAAACAAAGATGAGATTCAGATAAACACTCACATCAATATGATCTGAACAATAAGGTCATCTGTCCTTTACACTGACCAGTTCTCTGTCATCTTCATTAGATCTACAGAACATGGTTCAATAGTTAAAGCTACCTTGTTCAACTTTATACCAACTGCACCAAAAACAGTGGGTTGACGTGGGCTGAACAGAACTGACTGGGGGAGATTAATCAGGTAACCATGTTGCAAAAAAAAGAATAAACACTATAGTTATTTATACAAATGGTATAGGTAAAGAAAAATATAAAGGTAACAAAAACATACTTTGTTATCTTCATTTTAGATACAAAAAATATTTGCAGCTCCCAGTGTTGGGTTTTGGCTCTTTGGGTGTAAAAGGTTGCGGACCCCAGGTCTAAGGAAATATGAGGTGTTTCATTAAATGTTTTGCAAAAGGATTGTTCATTAAATTTCAAAACTTTCCTAATTTCCTAGTGCATCTTTACGCCAAATCAAAAGAAAGACATGATATTTTGGTTATTTATAGCGTGGTATGCTATAATTTTATTGGTCTGGGTGGTATCTGCCCTGGGATGTTAAATGAGATTGACATTCCTGCTCCAGTTGATCAATTAGGAACGATGCCACCTCAAGACAGTCAGATTTGTTCTTCCTTTGTTACGACGCCATGTTTTTTAAAGTTCTTCTGAGAGTCTGCACACTAAATCTCTCATTCACTGAGCCCAAATATTTCTCCATGCCGCAAGCCAAGTATGACATGTAATTTAACTAAACCCTGTAAATAAGCCATATTCTAACAAGAAGACATTAGTTTAATATTCCCTTTACACAAGACTTATCACGAATTATCACAAATAACGTAAAACTCATCGCGAAATAACGTGATAATATCACGAAATCACGTAAAACTGAGCCCATTTTCTTCGAAGTTTAGCAGCAATAAGCTTCCGTAGTTTCATGATAAGTAGCTCATGATGAAGTTTAGTGATGCAATCAGGTGATTCATACTTTGTGTTTGTTTTTGATAGAGTATTTAAATGCTTCAAATCAATCAAACAAAGGTGAATCGTAAGTACTGTATGTATGCCAAACTCGTGGTTTAAATTGGTGTTGTTCATAACATCTCGTGAGTTTTGCCAGTAGATGGCAGTGTGTTCCCACCAGCGTGTGTGTCCATACTTTTTTTGTCTTGTCTGGTCAAGTCTTTGTTTTGCATCATCCTACTCCTTTTCCCGCATCTTAAAAAATCTCAGTTCCCTGAGAGATATATTAATTATTAAACCACCCCTGCCCTCTTTTCTCTGATAAAATGAGATAAATTAACAAATGTAGCAATTATTAAAAGAATCAGTACACAAAACCTCTAGGTTTCATACAGTAAGAGATGTCATGAAAGGGAAGAGTTTAAAAATGTTGGTCTTGTAATCTACTTTTCAAGTGACCAAGCTCATTTGTCAGTGAGATCAAACATATTGAATATAATTACCATTATAAGCAATTTATTAATTCAGCAGACCTATAAAACCTTGTGAGATTTGAAAAAATTTGGACAAAACTTCCAAGCGGATTTAAAAAAAAATCCTTTTTTTTTTTGTCATTGTGATTCACACCACAGTGGACAACGAAATTTGGCCTCTGTATTTAACCCATCATCAAAGTGAGCAGTGGGCAGCTAACGAGCGCCTGGGGAGCAGTGAGTGGGTACGGAAGGGGGATTTAAACCGGGGACCTTGCGGACCCAAGTCCGTTCCCTTAACCACTAGGCCACCACTGCAACAAACCGAAAATGATTGGTGTAAACCTTAATAAAGGTTAGTGTAAATTTGCACCTTTTAATGTCACTATGCAAACACGTGACACATCGTGCGGCACAAACTCATGGTTTGTTCATTCACCTTGGTGTACTTTCCTTTTCTTGTTGAATAGCAGTATTCAACAGTACAATAAACGGATTGACGTGATACTGAGCACCTCCGCACCTACACACAATGAGTAGTAATAACATTAAAACCATAAAAGCACATGCAAGGCGGGAGCCATGCTTGACGTCACAGGCCAGATTTTTTTTTTTTTTTTCTGTTTCTCTTTAGGATTCAATGGCACAAAAGCAAACCAGAGTTATTTCTATACAATTTTAAGAGATGTATGGTTCGTTTTAGGTCTGAAAATACTGTCATTACATCGTCGTTTCTAATTTCTGCCGTTCCAAAGTGTGTTGCCTGCCAGTCATATCTCACCTCTATTGTTTTATTAGTTTTTCTAAAATTGACTTTTATGTCTTTAGAACCTCATTCCAACAATACATAACAATTTCGTTCTCTTTCTGTTGCCTCCTGGATACAAAGTTCAATTTCATTCGCGCCATTAAGTGGTATTTGCTAAGAATGCAATAGTTGCACTTCAGTGGAGTCAAGTCAAAAATCTCAGTTACCTGAGAGATACATTAATTATTCCCTGTCCTCTTTCCTCTGATAAAATGAGATAAATTAACAAATGCAGTGATTATTAAAAGAATCAGTACACTCAAAAGAAAAATTCATTGGATAAACGTAATTTTATCTTGCCACCTATATTCCATCTAAACAAATCATGTTAAGTCAATTCATCTTAACTGTGTTATTGTAATTTAAATAACTTAAGTCAGTCCAACTCATTATAATCATGTTGGATGAACTAATATAGTTTATGTCTATTAAACTAATGTAAATTATGTTGAATGAACTAATATAGTTTATGTCTATTACACTAATTTAAATCTTGTTGAATTAATTCTGTTTTTTTCTGTTAAACTAATATAAATCTGGTTTTAGTGTTGTTCTCATTAATATGTTTAAATAAATAACCACAGATCTACAAACAAAGAACATGCAAAATGTTTACAATTTTTCTTTACATTTTTGGTGCAGTAAAGAACTTTCACTGGATCTTTACATTTGCAAAAATGAAATATGATGTGTGCCACTATGGCAGTGGGAGCACATATAGATTCATCAAGATATTCATGTAATCATTGTTAACACCCAATTATTACAATTAAAACATGCACACTTTTTTGTTTTTAAATCTGAAATGGTGAAAAACTACTGTCAAAGTAATGAAAGAAAAAAAATGAAATGTTGTACTTAACTTCAGGAGCTTAAAGTGCTGCTCTACTAACAGAAACTGCACAGCCAACTGCCGATCCAGTAAAATCTAAAGACACACTGCTCTGTGTCATCTACATTTTGAACATATGACAACAATCTTAATTTTTGATTGTTCAAACTGAATTGTAGTCAAAACATTTCAATCTTATCCTTTGAGTTTGTTTTTAAAGAACTGTGCCTTTGATGACAATCTCTGGCCATCCAGATTGAGCAAAATTTTCTGCAGGACTTCAAAAGTGCATTTGAGCTCCGGTGGGTAATGCAGGTTAAGACAGTATCAGTCCAAATAACAGCACAGGCAATCGCAGTTCCCCTCAAACCAGTAAGGACCTCCACACCTTCAATGAGGACACCTATGTCCTCTGGAGCATCTCCCAGCTCTGTACCCTCTTTCCGTATGACGTACACTCCCATTACCGTTTGCTGCAATGAAGTATTGGCCTCACGGTCTGTGTCCTATGGAGTAAAAAATAACAATAAATACATTTGATATTAATCTAGAAACTGTGGCAATACACTTAGAATTTTATGAAGAAAAGTACAAATTAAGTCGTTCAGTTGGAGATGACAGAAGTCATCTTTGACATATCCAGTGCTCTAATACCAAGTAAATGTTGCATAGTTGCACCTAGTTTATGTAACTCACCATATATTCTTTCACGAGTTTCTCATGGTCTTCGTTCAGGTACACGCACAAGGACTTGAGAATACATGCTCGTCTTGTATGTACTGTGTCATTCTGTGGGAAAAAAAAGATTGTGACAATATTCTGCATTTTAGCAGTTCCAAAAAAGAACTTAACACAGTCTTAACTGACTTGTGAAGCTTGTGATTCATTCATAGAGTTTTGCTCACTCAATTGTCATGAGAGGGATATAAAAACTACAAAGCATAAGTTTCCATCTTTTAATACAAACCTTGGAAATGGCCACCGTGATCTGTCTTATTTTTTTCCCAGTTGCTCCACCTTTCCTTTGAAAGATCTCCAGCATGCGTGGAGAGTATTGGTCAAGCTCAGCAAAGAATTGTTATGAGCAGGTGTCGTGGAAGACGAAGTAGGACCCAAATGCAGCACAGGAAGGTTCCTCTTGAATTTTCAAAGTTTATTTTAACCAAAAGAACAAAACTTGACAACAAAACAGACACTAGAACAAATACTGTTCTCAAATACAACTAAATAGTTTGGCTTCTTCAGCCCAA
>JAFBJS010008653.1:5512-78389 GCA_016785265.1 Paraplagusia blochii
GTGTTATTGTGTTTTTAGTCAACCCTCCACTCACACGCTGTACATGGCACTGCTGATGGTTGGTGACATCATTGTTTTCATCGGTGATTTCGTTATAGACCGCTTTTGTCAAACATAACGGCCGCGACCCCGATTTGGCACGTCGAGTAAATTTTAGTTTATTAGTTTGGTTTACAAAGACCACTTTGCAGGGCCGGATGACCATTTTCCGGGGATGGGGGCTTATAACCAGGATGAGGCCCCTTCATAATGGTGTGTGGTCTACGACAGTGTTCCCCAACACTATTTGCGCCACGGAACCGGTCAAACATCTAGAAATTTTTTTGCGGACCAGTCTTTGAGGTGTTGCTGATAAATACCACTTATGAAAGTGAAACGTGCAGCATACAAGTGCTATATTTTGGACATCTCCTGGACACTCAAACACAAGGGGATCTGGTCCCACGGACCGGCACCGGTCCACGGCCCGGTGGTTGGGGACCACTGGTCTATGTTTAAGGCGAATTGGCAATACTGTATAGCCTGTAGACCAGTGTTTCTCAGGTTGATTTCTGCTCACCCACATTTTAAAATTCACAAACCTTCATGATGAAAGTTATTAGAGAATATACGTAAATCGCAATATAAAGGTGTAATTGGCCAGTATTGAACATGAAGAAAACCACAATAATTACATGGTCACATGGTCATCCAAAACAGCTCAAACAATACAGAGAAGGTCAACAGCAAAAATCATGTGACTCACTATTCCCAGTGACTTCAAAAGCTTCATTGTTATGTTGATTCTCTACAGTTCTTCTCGCCTCATCTTTGAGTTGATCCTTCATCTCAGGGTCAGTCTCTCCGAAATGGTATGTGGGATAGACAGGAGTGCTAAGCATAATTTAACAACTCCCTTCAGAAGCTGAAAGATTGTCATCTTTATGTTGCAAGTGGGTCAATGTAAAAGTGTTAGGGCCGTTGTTCTGAAGAATTTTCCTACCTATAATATTTTCCTACCTTCTGTTTTAAAGGTTGTTACAATTTTTTTGTAGATGTTATACACCCATAAAATGTATCTACTCTCTCTTTTAAGTTGTGGCACCACATTTTTATATGTATTTAATACCCATAATATCTTCCTACCCTCTGTTTTAAAGGTGGTAGCACATTTTTATAGATGTTAATCACCCATTTTAGCTATGGTATACCAAAGGAAGATATTATGGGTGTTTGAAGTAGAGTAATATTAGTAAAATTTGACTACTAATTAAATAAAATAAATACTTCCACTAATTTTCATCAGTATTTTGCAGGCCCCCCCTGGTGGCAAGGCCCTGGGCTGCAGCCCCTTTAGCCCATTCAGTTAATCTGGCCTTGCTTGGAGGCTACTAAGAATATAGACTTTTCAGGAAATGGGGTGTGTCATCATATATAGAACATCTTTGTAAAACAACTGTTGGGTCCTCGGTCCACAAGGTCCTCGGTTTGAATCCCCTTACCGCTAAGTTACCACTGAGGTCCACTGAGCATGGCACCGTCCCCACTCACAGCTCCCTGGGCGCTCAAACCTGCCCACTGTTCACTGTGGTGATGGGTTAAATACAGAGGTCACATTTCGTGGTGTGCTGTGTGAATCACAATGACAAGGAATTTACGTTCCTTATTTTTGCTGTGCTCTTGTTTCCAGCCAGGTACCATTGAGCAAGCAGTGAGTGACATCAGGACTGTGGCCCTGCCCTCAGAGGATGGAGAAGTGCTCAGCGTCTGGCTGCTGGCAGAGTAAGTGACATAGTAACATGAGCTTGAAGATCTGCCACTGCAGGGCAAACATCCATCCATCCATTCATCTTTGGACGATTATCCATGTCACGGAGGCAACAGTCGGAGCAGGGATACCCAGACTTCCCTCTCCCTACACCAGACATGCGCAAACAAACTGGGCCACAGTTGCTGCAGGTTTTTCCCCTTCCTGGGGAAAAAGAGAGTCCAAAAATTATAAACGAAATTTGTACTGTACCTGCAGAAACCCATACTGGACATAAGGGTGGAGAAAATGTCCAAACCTTATTTTATTTTCTTTTTTTAAGAAAATAATTATTATAATAAATCACTTTTTATCAATAATTTTCTTACCTATCTACGTAGTCCAAGACTAGAGGCTGCATTTACATTCATTTTTTAGAAACTTTTTTCAAGATTTTATCAGTAAACCAGATTTTTTTTTTTTTTTTTATTTTTAATTGGACCATAGATATTAAAAATAAGATAGAGGGATAGAAAAAAGAAAATATTTGGTTATCATTTCTTCAGTTACGTCTGTAAAATTTTTTAACTGTAATTAGTTAAAAATTAAATTCATTGCCTGTCTGTACTCATGCAATATATTGTATCATTGCCGTTAGATTGTAGAATTCTTACCAAATACTTCCCCGTTCTTGAATGGTAATTTTTAGTTGACATTTACGATACCCTTTAGTCAAGTTAACTCCAAAATGCCCCTTTAATGATTTTTATTATTATTAATTTTTTTTGATAATAATGAGGCATTTCCTGTGAGGTCTAACCGTGAATCTGTGTGGAACATTAACAGAGTCGACCACTGGAACAACGAGAAGGAAAGACTGGTTCTCATAACAGACAAGTAAGAAGAGAAACGTCAAGTCACGTCTTTATTCTGTGGAAAATGTTACACACCTTCAACTATGAGTGACGTCATGATTGTTTTGTTGGTGCAACCAGGTCACTGCTGGTATGCAAATACGACTTCATCAACCTGGTGTGTCAGCAGGTGATCAGGATCTCCCTCAACGCTGTGGACACCATCTCACTGGGAGAATTTGAGTTCCCACCAAAGTCTCTGAACAAGTAAGCACAGATTTTCGCAAACAGAAAAGTTTTTACATCGTCTTGACCCATTTGGTCCAAAAAAATACAGTAAAAGTCTCTGATCTCAATTAATTTTCGTTATTGTAAATCCAAAGATTCCTTCACTTCAACAAACTTTCTTGTAAATCTATAGTTGTGAGGACATTGTTGTGAGAGTCAAATCATTGTCCTCTTCCACAGGAGGGAGGGCTGCGGTATTCGTATCCAGTGGGACAAACGTCCCCGGGCCTCGTTTCTCAACCGCTGGAACCCCTGGTCCACAGACATGCCTTACGTCACCTTCACTGAACATCCCATGGCCTGTGCTGATGAGAAAGTTGCGTCTCTGTGCCAGGTACAGTCCCTGAACCTATAAGGCCTGCACTTAGCGCCTTCTTAAGGGCTCTGTGCTGGTAGATGCACTACTGAGAGGACAAGGGGGTCCTTGATGATCACTGTCGCAGTCATTTGCAGTCTGTGATGGTGGTACTGATGTACCACGCCATGATGCAACCAGTGAAGATTGACTCAATGCTGTAGTTGTAGAAGTTGCTGAGGAGTTTTTGGGACATTCTTTCCAGCCTCCTTGTGAGGTGCGCCAGTTGTGAAACCGTTGACCCTGGTCCATTTTCTGGCCTTGTTATGCAGTGGCTGGTGAGGGTGACCCAGGACCCTCATGTCCACTATCAAATTCTTGTCCTTTTTTCCTTGTTGAGAGTGGGATCGTTGTCTTTTGACCATGTCACCAGAGTAACTGCTGGAAGCTGTTTTGTTGCCACTGGTGATGCGTGCTATCTCCACTGTGTCATCCGTGAACTGCAAGATAATGTTGTGGAGGCCAAGCAGTAATAAGTGAACAGGTTGGAAGAGAATGGGCCGAGGACAGAACCCTGAGGTGTGCCGATAATTGTCGAGATTCTGTACGAGGCCCTGTTTCCTATCCAGCATTTGTCATAGTTGGGACATACCAAACTTTTTACAACCCTCGTCTGTTTACTCTAAAACTTCTTGATCCTGAGTGATGTTCATGTTGTTTTCTTTCCTTTTTTTTTTTTCTAGATGGACAACTTCCGCACTCAACTGGTCCAGGCTGTGAAGAAAGCCTACAAAGAGCATCCAATCCCTGGACGTGCCAACGGTGTCTTGATCTTGGAGAGACCCCTGCTCATCGAGACGTACCTGGGCATCATGTCCTTCATCAATAATGAGGCCAAACTGGGCTACTCCATCACCCGGGGCAAGATCGGATTCTAAAAGTCAAGTTTTCTCTATGAAGTCGCTCCAAAAATTTAACAGTCTGTGTGTGTCGAACCAAACAGATGTCCTTACTGTCTTTATACTGTAAGTGCAGGATTCAAGGAGCTGCGGGTTTGTCTTCGTCCAACTGGTTAATAGTGTTACTTACACGAGTCACAGACAGACATCACAGCAGTTCTGTTAAAGTTACACTTCCAGTAGGCATCAAGAAGGTTTCTGGTGTTCTGACTCACTCAGTGTCAGGAGTTAACTGCGTTCGCCGAGGTTACGACTGCCAAACATAATCTTCATTCATAATTTAGAGATGAGATGATATTTCTCACGTTCAAAATGTTTTTGTGACATCCACAACACATCAGATGAACATGTGAAAATAAGTTACAAATGGAATTCTTGCTGGAAAACAGTATGCAAAGCCGGATTAACCGAATGGGCTGAAGAGGCTGCAGACCTGGGCCTTGCCACTAGGGGGTGGGGGTTATCAGGTCATTGATGTCAAGTCAAAGGACAAACACCTGGCTAAAATTAGTGGAAGTTGTTTACCAATACTAATTGTACTCTGCTCCAACCCTCTCGTTTTTTTATGAAGTGTTTTAATTGGAAGAATATTTTCCAAAGTTAAAGACAAAGATACATTAAAAGATTATCTATCACCCTTTTCCCAAATCCACGCTACTACAAGAAACAACAAAAACAAAATAAAATAACTAAAGAATAAACAAATTTTAACCACCCTCTCTTTTATAGGTGTTGGATAGATGTTTCATGTCTATGTAAATATGCTATCACCTTTAAAACAGAGGGTAGGAAAATGTTATGAGTTGGAAAAAGTTTTTTCCAACCCATAATATTTTCCTACCCTCAGTTTTAAAGGTGGGAGGATATTTATGCTTAATGTTCAGAAAAAAAATTATGGGTAGGAAAACACTTTAGAACAACGGCACCAACACTTTGTACTGATACACAGTCAACATAAAGATGAAAAAAAAAAAATGTGTTACTGAAGTGACTGAACTCAGATGGTGTTAATCCGGCCCTGACAGTATGTACTATTTCAGTGTGCTATCAAAGGTATCAATAACATTTGCCAATGAATAATTGTGTCCTAAATGCTTGGAGCTGGTTTTAACGTGTGCATGTTTGTTGCACGTTGCATTTGCATGGTGTTTTTATTGAAACAGCCAAAGTATATTTGTAAATAATGATTTTACTGAAACTAAAGATACTTGATATTTCCTGTGCTGGTTCTACTGCATGTTACTAAGAGACTTTGAGGATATTAATTTATTATTACAAATGTGTATTTTGGTTTTATTCATGAGATAACAAAGGCATAACAAAAAATAATAAATGTCTGCAATGGAAAGCTGTGATTTTGTTTCTCCCTATGTTTAAATGTCTGAATTTAAGTAAAAGGCAATTCTGCCGAGGCAATATAGCCTTATCTTAAAATTTGCTAAAAATCAGATTCTTTTAGCACAAGACCAACTTAAAATGTCATTTTTGGAAGAATATTGTGTTGATTTGGTTTGTTCGTTGTTTAATTTTTCAAGTTTTATTTTCTACAGGTCTCTCATCAAATAAGAGCATTTTGAGAAATTAAAAAAAAATATCTTCCAATTGAGCATGTTGAAAACCTTTGATGAACTTTTTGACTTTTTTTATTATTTAATTTCTTCTGTAATTTGGAGGTTTATTAGAAATAAAATCCTAGGGCGTAAATCCTAATTTTAGAACAAAATTAGGTCAGGCAATAAAAATGTTGGTAAAAAAATCAAAATAGATTAGTGTCTGAATGTTTCTCATTAAATTATAGCAATCTATCCATCTTTTTTAGGAATTTATATGAAGATATATGATTTGTATTTTTTAAAAGAATTCTGATTTTGCACATCATTTTGGTTATGTTAAAATAAAAACATACAATACAATATTTAGGACAATAAAATAAAGATTTTATAATTTGCATGTTTCTCAAATTAAAGCATCTTAAAAACAGAAAAAGGTTTTGAATTGTGATTTGTTGCCAAAATCTGTCATTTAAAAAACTTGATAAGTCACAGTGGTTCTTCTCTGAATGTTTAAATTAAAACTATATTTATAAGCTAATTTGAGAAAGAATTTTAAAATCTTTTAGAAAAAGATTAATAGTAAGAAGAAAATAGTCTTTCTTATTTTTTCAAATAAGAACATTTTGAACAAAAAATCTCAACATTTTGAGAAATTCTATAGATAAAAAATGACACTTTCTGGCAAAAAGCTAATCTAGGAGGTTGGTCAGATGTTGAAAACATTTTTAGAAATTTATTTCAGAAATATGATTCGTATTTCTTTAGGAGAATTCTGTTATTGTAATTTGCATAGTTATCATCAAATTAAAGCATCTTAAAAAACAGAAAAATAATTTAAATGGTGATTTGTTGAAAAAATCTGTCATTTAAAAAATTGATGTCACAATGTTTCTTGTCTGAATGTTTAAATTAAAATTATACTTATAAACTCATTTCAGAAAGAATTTTAAATCTTTTAGAAAAAATTAACAGAAAGAAGAAAAGAGGTCTTCTTATTTTTTTAAATAAGAACATTTTGAACAAAAAATCTCAACATTTTAAGAAATTTGATGGATAAAAAATGACACTTTTTGGCAAAACGCTAATTTAGGAGGTTGGTCAGATGTTGAAAACATTTTTAGAAATTTATTTCAGAAATATGATTCGTATTTTTCAGGAGAATTCTGTTATTGTAATTTGCATAGTTCTCATCAAATTAAAGCATCTTAAAAAAAAAACAGAAAAATAATTTAAATGGTGATTTGTTGAAAAAATCTGTCATTTAAAAAATTGATGTCACAATGTTTCTTGTATGAATGTTTAAATTAAAATTATACTTATAAACTCATTTCAGAAAGAATTTTAAATCTTTTAGAAAAAATTAACAGAAAGAAGAAAAGAGGTTTTCTTATTTTTTTAAATAAGAACATTTTGAACAAAAAATCTCAACATTTTAAGAAATTTGATGGATAAAAAATGACACTTTTTGGCAAAACGCTAATTTAGGAGGTTGGTCAGATGTTGATAACATTTTTAGAAATTTATTTCAGAAATATGATTCGTATTTTTTAAGAGAATTCTGATTTTGCACATCATTTTGGTTATGTTAAAATAAAAACATACAATACAATATTTAGGACAATATGATAAAGATTTTATAATTTGCATGTTGCTCAAATTAAAGCATCTTAAAAAAACAGAAAAAGATTTTGAATTGTGATTTGTTGACAAAATCTGTCATTTAAAAGAATTGATAAGTCACAATGTTTCTTGTCTGAATGTTTAAATTAAAACTACATTTATAAGCTCATTTGAGAAGGAATTTTGAAATCTTTTAGAAAAAGATTAATAGTAAGAAGAAAATAGTCTTTCTTATTTTTTCAAATAAGAACATTTTGAACAAAAAATCTCAACATTTTGAGAAATTCTATAGATAAAAAAATGACACTTTCTGGCAAAAAGCTAATTTAGGAGGTTGGTCAGATGTTGAAAACATTTTTAGAAATGTATTTCAGAAATATGATTCGTATTTCTTTAGGAGAATTCTGATTTTACATGTAATTTCTGTTAAGTTAAAATAAAAAAACATACAATATTTAAAACAAAAATTTAAGATTGTATCATTTGCATGTTTCTCATCAAATTAAAGCATTTAAAAAACAGAAAAAGATTCTGAATGGTGATTTGTTGCCAAAATCCGTCATTTAAAAAATTGATAAGTCACAATGTTTCTTCTCTAGATGTTTGAATTAAAACTATGTTTATGAACTCATTTAAGAAAGAATTTTAAAATCTTTTAGAAAAAGATTAATAGAAAGAAGAAAATAGTCTTTCATATTTTTTCAAATAAGAACATTTTGAACAAAAAATCTCAACATTTTAAGAAATTTTATAGATAAAAAAATGACACTTTCTGGCAAAAAGTTAATTTAGGAGGTTGGTCAGATGTTGATAACATTTTTAGAAATTTATTTCAGAAATATGATTTGTATTTTTTAGGAGAATTCTGATTTTTTAATTTGAATAGTTCTCATCAAATTAAAGCATCTTAAAAGAACAGAAAACGATTTTGAATGGTGATTTGTTGCCAAAATCCGTCATTTAAAAAAAATGATAAGTCACAATGTTTCTTGTCTGAATGTTTAAATTAAAACTATATTTATAAACTCATTTCAGAAAGAATTTTAAATCTTTTAGAAAAAAATAACAGAAAGAAGAAAAGAGGTTTTCTTATTTTTTTTTTAAAAAAAAAATAAGAACATTTGAACAAAAAATCTCAACATTTTGAGAAATTTTATAGATTAAAAAAATGACACTTTCTGGCAAAAAGCTAATTTATGAGGTTGGTCAGATGTTGAAAACATTTTTAGAAATTTATTTCAGAAATATGATTCGTATCTTTTAGGAGAATTCTGATTTTATTATTTGAATAGTTCTCATCAAATTAAAGCATCTTAAAAAAAACAGAAATAGAATTTAAATGGTGATTTGTTGAAAAAATCTGTCATTTAAAAAATTGATGTCACAATGTTTCTTGTCTGAATGATATAACTAAAACTATATTTATAAACTCATTTGACAAATAATTCAAAAATGTTTTAGAAAAAAATATCAGAAAGAAGAAAATAGTTTTTATATTTTTTAATATTTTGAACAAAAAATCTCAACATTTGAGAAATTTTGTAGATAAAAATGACACTTTCTGGCAAAAAGCTAATTTAGGAGGTAGGTCAGATGTTGAAAACATTTTTAGAAATTTATTTCAGAAATATGATTCGTATTTTTTAGGAGAATTTTGATTTTACATATAATTTTTGCTAAAATAAAAACATGCAGTACAATATTTAGGACAACAAAAAAAATATTTTATCATTTGCATGTTTCTCATCAAATTAAAGCATTAAAAAAAAAACAGAAAAAGATTCTGAATGGTGATTTGTTGCCAAAATCCTTAATTTAAAATGAATTGATACGTCACAATGTTTCTTGTCTAAATGTTTTAAATTAAAACTTTATTTATAAGCCAATTTGAGAGACTTTTCAAATCTTTTAGAAAAAAATCAACAGAAATAAGAAAATTGTTTTTTCTCATTTTTTCAAATAAGAACATTTTGAATATATTTGAGAAATTTGTTCCAAATAATTTTTATATTATACAAATGATTATTTTTGTTTTTCTTTGCTGTTTACATTTAAGATGTACAACCTTTTGGAGTTTCAGAACTTTTCCTTAAATACAAAGGCATTTTCTGGGAACTTTGGTGTGAAACTGTGTCTTACTATTACATAAAAAGTAAATTGTTTTCTGCAAAAAAAAAACAAAAACCAACATATGTGAACAAAAGTGTCAACCAAGCCAAGAGAGACACACAGACATATTTTAAGGTAAATTAGTTCATTTTTAATAAGAAATAAGACATTTTTTGGAAGACAGGAATTTATTAAGCCAGTAATAAATTTAATCTATATATATGTACAGTATGTCTAACCATGAATCTCAGATTCTACCAGATCCAAAAGACTTGTTTTCCTGCAGGTAAGAAGGGACACAGTCCTTCGGTCTGCGGAAAATCTTACATACATTCACCAATTGATGACATCATTATGGTTTTGCTCGTGAAGCCACGTCACTGCTGGTAGGACTTTATCCACATGGTGAATCCGGAAGGTCATCACTCAATACTCAATGGACATCATCTCATCTCACTTAAAAAAAGTTTATTTAGGAAAATAGTTCTACATTTCTATAGTACAACACATTTAATGTGTGTAAAATACATTACTGATTCACTCACAGTTCTTGGATCATTTTTATTCAATAAGGACACACTGTCCCCTTAGTCCTTTAGTCTTTTCTCAGTATCTTGTCTGAGATTTAATTTTTATTTAATGCTTTTCAAGTCTGGGTATATCTGTTTGTCCATCTGTATCACTTGTCCTCCTGGTCAGTGTTCAAGTAGCACAAACACAGCTGCTCTTTTCCGAGAAGGACAAGAAAGTCTCCACTGCAGTGCCAGCTCAGTGACTGGACCTGGAAGCCACCTGGATGGGGACGCAGAGACACAGAGACAGGATCTCAGCTGACGAGAAATGACCAACTGAGCTGTGTGCACATCTTAAGGATTTCCTCTTTGATTGTCTTTAGGACTGTATAAATTATTTTTAGATTTTTTTTATTCTCAATTAAGATCATTTTAAAAACTGGAAAAACATTTAAAAAAAAAAAAAAAAAAAAAAAAAAACCAAGGGTATATCTGTTTGTCCATCTGTATCACTTGTCCTCCTGGTCAGTGTTCAAGTAGCACAAACACAGCTGCTCTTTTCCGAGAAGGACAAGAAAGTCTCCGCTGCAGTGCCAGCTCAGTGACTGGACCTGGAAGCCACCTGCATGGGGACGCAGAGACACAAAGACAGGATCTCAGCTGACGAGAAATGACCAACTGAGCTGTATGCACATCTTAATGATTTCCTCTTTGATTGTCTTTAGGACTGTATAATTTTTTTATTATCAATTGAGATCATTTTAAAAACTGGATAAACATTTTTTTGAAAAAAAAAACATAATTGAAACTGTGATTTTTTTAGGCAAAATTATTTATAAAAAAAGCTGGTATATTTTGGCAAAATATATCAGCAAATCCTAATGTATGTTATATATTGATGTGTGTCATTTTTCTTATCAAAAATAATTTGGAGATTCTTTTTTAAATAAAATGTTGTATTCTAAAAAAAAAAAAAAAAATTCACCTCTTTCACCAGACAATTACATTTCTGGTCAAAAATTTGCAAAACGAAAATCCAAAATGTTTCTCACCTGAATGTTTCTCATAAAATTAGAGCATTTTTAGATTTTTTAGTTTTTTAGAAAATAAGAATTACTATTTCTATTTTAGTATTTTCATATATTTACAGTGGGAAATACCACCTCAGGAAGGTTCACATTGGAGACACAAGTTCTGAATAACAGTCAATACAGCGGATGGTACCATAACACTGTCATGTTACCTTCAGTGGCAACTGGGACAGAAACGCAGCCCGACGGTGACCAGAGGTAAAGCTTGGAGTTGCCTGTGCAAAGTGCCAACCGGGGGCGCAGTGGGTCCCACTGGAAGCAGCGCACTGCTGACGTCTGCTCCAGTACAGACAGAAGGCTCATCTTCTGCATGTCCCACAGCCACAGCACACTGGACGTATTGTCTGTAGTGTGAGGAACAGATGGGGACAAAGTTAGTCCTGTGATGATCCTGTATGTCCCTGGACACACCATGGTCTTCAAACACTGGACAGTTTCGATGGTCTCACCATTTTTTGTGGCCAGAAAGCGACTGTCGGAGCTGAATGCTGATGCAGAAATGCCGATCTTGGGGTTGGCTCGATCAGGGTCTGGCTTGACAGTGGGGAATTGAACCGGCAGCGGGCAGATCTCATCTGAACAAAATGAAAAAAAGTGTTTGGTAACGTCCAGACTGCAGAAATTCATCTTTGAGATTTAACCAGACGTACATTTGCTCTGAGCGTTGAAGAAGCTGCTGCTGATGTTGTGCAGCGACAGGTCTTCAGTGCAGGGAGTCATCTTCATCTCTGCTTCTTTATACACCACCTACAGACACATCACCTTAAACCAGGGGTCTCAAACTCAAATAAGTTGAGGGGCCACCACCGACACTATCATTTCACCAAAGGGCCGAGTCAGCTTTTAGTGTTCAATACATAATAAACTATTTAATCCATTAATAATCTGTAGATTCTGTGTAATACAACACTGAACCAGGAGGCTGTGGATCAGGGTTTTGAGACCTATAGGATTTACCATAAATTGTGGAGAACAAAACTGTAAAATATTATTATAAAGTCAACTTTCACATCAAGGTGGGGGCCGCAAAATATCGTTCTGCAGGCCACAAAAGGCCCAAGGGCCGCGAGTTTGAGACCCCTGACCCTAAGGGTTTGATTTGTGTGTTTTAAAGCCTTTTTTTCTCAATAAAATGAGACTCACAGCTTTACTGTTGTTGATGGTTGATGGATGGTCGAACTGTGCGATTTTCTTCCAGGTGATATGATTAAGAACTCGAACCTGGTGAAAGAACAAAAACATAAAATACAACATCAGGAGGACAGAACAATCAGTCTTTTTTTGTCATATTTTAGAACACTTACCTTTTCATCATAACTGCCAATGGCCAGGAACTGACTGCTGGGACTCCAGGTCACAGACTTTACCCCTAGTGACCACTCATAGGCGCTGTAGTTGGACAACAATCTGCCATCCAAAGAATACAGCAACACTTTGTACTGTGGAGGAAAATGTTGTTGTTTTAACAATGATTTATGGCTATGACAGTTGTGCAGATAAATGTTAACGTGTTCCCATTTTGTGGACATGAATAAAACTTTCAGCAAAAAGCTGATGCAAACTTAAGACTAGCAATCACAATTAATTACCAGATCTTTTTATACTTATAATTTTAACGTTAAAAAAGGGCACAGATTTTGCTGTGGCAACCCCTAAAAAAGGGAGAAGCCGAAAAGAAGAAAAAGATATTTATTTGTTGAACACTAAACACTAAAACACTCACCTCCAGAGAACTGTCCCACACTGCCAGCACAGAACCATTAGGAGACCATTCCAACCCTGCCATGTCCAGCGTCTCTGTCTCAAAATGCTGCAGAACATATATAATGAATTCAAATAAATAAAAAAAATGGTGATACTAAAAAAAATGGAGAATGTAAAAATAACCATAATGGTTTCTGCTTTGTGGTCTCCTTCTTACTGGATCTCTAAACTATTGTTTATCTACTGCAAGCAATTCGTCGTTGTTGATCTCTGTGTTGGTGACAGGCAGGAGTAATTAACTATGTTTCCCACTAGATGGCAGTATGTAGCAGAAAATCATGCGAGTATATCAGAGAAAGAGGCTTAAAACATGATGTTAACGCGGCATTCTTTGACAAAGGTTTGTTCTGATGCAACAAACTGATGCATCCTCTCTAACAGAGTTAAAACAAAAAGGACAGAAGAACTGAGATGAAACTCTGGACTAACCCTGAGCAGATGCCAGTCATCACACACAAAAATACTGACGTAGTCTTTGCAATCACGGCGTTCCGCCAAGGCCATGTAGCTGCCATTTTTACTGAAGTCGACAGCTGTGGACGACAAAAGAACAATTAAAAGTTCTGTTGTTTTATTCACAGTTATAACCTTTACATTGTAAAGAAATTTACGATCGCCATATTTGAAACACACTCTATATTGAAAAAACAATAACAATAGCAAACTAAGACTTTTACAGATAAATCTTAGTATGTTACTATGATCAACTTTTATTTTGGAAGACTGTTTGAGTAAAGTATTCATACAGTATATTGGTGTGACCAAAAGATTTCTTAGAGAAATGTTGGTTTGATCAAAGTTTGACTTACCAAAAGAGTATTTCTTTATATTTATTTTAACCACAGAAATGAAAACTGACATGTATTTTAAGAAGAATGAGGAAATTGTTATCAAATTTTGAGAAACTTTTAATTTTGATGATTCTTTTGGGAAATTTTTAGCACATGATTTTGGTCTGATCAAAAGGTGAAATATGCAAAAAGGTAAATTTTTTCTGAATTTTACCCACAGAATTGGACATTGATATGAGTTTTAAGAAAAATTAGGGCATTTTTATTCATTTTTGAGAATTTTTTATATTTGGAGATTCTTTTGGGAAATTATAAGCACAGGATTCTGGGGTGATCAAAGGTTGACGTACCAAAAACATGTATTTTAACTGATTTTTAACCACAGGAATGGACATTGATATGTACTTTAAGAAGAATTAGGGCATTTTTATCAAATTTGGGAAACTTTCATTTTTGATGATTATTTGGGGAAATATAAGCATTGAATTTTGAAGTGATCAAAACTAAAAAAAATTTTTTTCTAGAAATCTAATGACAGAAATGGAAATTACTAAGTATTTCAAGGCAAATTTGTGCATTTTTATCAATCTTTGAGAAACTTTTATTTTTGGTGATTCTTTTGGAAAATTATATGAGCACAAGATTCTGGTGTGATCAAAAGTTGACATACAAAAACATATATTTTAACAATTTTAACCACAGAAATGGACATTGATATGTGTTTTACTAAAAATCAGGGCATTTTTATTCATTTTTGAGAAATTTTTATTTTTGGAGATTATTTTGGGAAATTATAGAACACAGGATTCTGGTATGATCACAAGTTGACTTACCAAAAAACATGTATTTAAACTGAATTTTAACCACAGAAATGGACATTGATATGTGTTTTAATATGTTCATCATTTGAGCAAATTACATTTTTTGTTTAGTCTGTTATTACAATAGTATGTTACTGTAATGATCTATTACCTTAAACATATTATATTCCAACATCTCAGCGCTGATTTACGTAGTTAATTCCACTCAACGTAGTTTGCACACTTATAGCAGCAGCACGAGGTTGTTGGTATGTAGCTGTGACGGCCATATTATGACGGCTGTCAGTATAAATGTATAGCAGCGATGCATAGTGTTACCCTCGGAAAATGGGCAGAGTCATGGACAATCATTTTTCCGCTGGTCGCTGACAGGCCCGTTATGAGGGGCATTTACTGTAGGGAGGCACAGCTGTCAGCGGAGACCACAGTTTGGCCACATACCCAGGGTCAGGCCATGAAATAAAGAATGGTAGGGGATTGGTGGGGGCACGCTGAGGCGCTCATACCAGCAGACCTGTCCTCAGCTACTCCTGCTCATGGATATTTACTAGGAAGCCCTTAGAGAACAACAGCAAAACTCTTGGGGGAAAAAACAAAACCTACCTTTCTGACAAGCCTTTGGATATTTGATGAATGACACAGCTTTGGTGCAGAGGGACCAGACAGTGATCCTCAGCTGTCAAGAGAACAGAGAAAAGTGGAATGTTGACATTTAACAATGATAGAAGGAAATACAGGGGAGAATAACAGAAAGTGATGTTGTAAAATCTTCCTCTTCTCCTTTCGGCTTGTCCCTTTTTCAGGGGTTGTCACGAGTCAACAATTTCCATCTCCCCCCGTTTTCTCCATCTTCTACATGACACCAACTACCTCCATGTCTTCCCTCACTGCATCCATCAATCTCCTCTTTATCCCCTACCTGGTAGCTCCACCTCTAGGATCATTCTTCTACCAATATAACCACTGTCCCTCCTCTGAACATGTCCAAACCATCTCAATCTGTCTTCTCTAGCTTCTCCTCCAAACCTTCCTGTCTGTGTTGTCCCTCTTATCACCTCATTCCTGATCCTGTCCACCCTTGTCTCTTCTAAAGGGAATCAACATTTTAGAATCTTTAACTCCTCCACCTCCAGCTCTGCCTCCTGTCTTCTACCTATTCCTAGTGTCTCTAACCCTTCCATCATGGCTGGTCTCACAACTGTCCTGTAAACAGAAATTTATACCATAAAATATTAGTGTTTTAATCATTCAATTTTTAGTTTTTGACTATTTTTCATGCCAAATTACACATTTGTATGATTGCTTTGACTCTACTTTGATACTGATTGGGAACCAGACATTGTCATATCAATGACAATAATTTGGATCAATCAAAAAATCATAAATTGCAAAATATTTGATGTTGCACGAATAAATTCTTCTAATGTTAAATGATGTAGTCACATAAGATACAGTAAATAGACCTTCATTTATCCATTTGAAACTCCTCTGGAAACTGTTGACCATTGCGGTCTAAATTATTAATCTTCTGTAGAAACGTTGTTTCTGTTTAACAGTTAAAGCTAATTCCTGAATTCTAGAAATTCTGTCATTTTTCCAAAATGTTCAGAACAATCAGTGGTTGAATGCATAATTGAAAAAAGCAGTTTTTTTATGGTGACCAGAGGGTCTGTGTCATTTAAAAAGAGTGGGGTCAACAGTCCATCCCGTGGTCCGTCTTGACCTGAGAAGTCATCGGCAGTGACTTCTGTCTTTATTAAGGACTATGATGAATCTTTGTGCGAGTCATGTTACATCAACACGGATGATCATCAGCGAACCACATCCCCCGGTGAAGAGACGACTCTCAGGGCAGATTGTGAGAAAATAAGTAGGCATGTTGGCAGTTAATAAGGGGGATCAAAGGAGATTAGAGCCTATATTTATTAGTGGTAAAAGAAAAGGCAAATGAGGACAGTTCACTTAGGCAGATGCATCAATGGCATTTCTGCAGTAAACTGGCACAGAAAGTTTAATGGACCAACAATAAAACTCAAATAGCAAAATAAAAAGTCTTAGCGTTAAAGGCCTAAAACCTTTGAGACTTTTTTATTGTAGCTCATTGTTGATTATGTTTACTTATTAGGGCAAGAATTTGAAAAAGTTGCTTTGACCATTTAAGTATAGTATAAACAAAACATAATACATAACACTACGTCAACAGTCATGGAAAAAACAATTAGATCACCTTGCTTTTTTCTTTTTGTTTTTATTGGTTCCACTAAACATATATTTGTTTGGAAAAATATGATGACAACAACAAAAATAAACCATAAGAGTTGAATTTCAGAGCTGATATCATCATAACCAACATCACTTTAGTTCTGTCATCAATGGCTATGACACTGTACTGACAAAAACACTGTTTTTAGGCATGTTTTCATGTTCATTGTATTCTTTGGCTTAAACCAGGCATTTGAATGAACAAAGAAATTAAAGAAAATATGGGCAGGCTAATAATTTCTTCCATGACTATTTATTAATCTCTTTTGCAATTGTCAGAGCCGTTACTGTTTCCTATTTTGGACTATTTTTGGTTTCACTCAACCAATGTCTCAATTTTTTTAAAGTTCACTTCACCTTTTAAGTCTTAATATTTTGCCTATGAGAACGTGCTCCTTTAAACCTATCGAAGGGACGCAGCTTTCATCGCGGCGTCCAGACAGACATTTGAACTGGGCCGAGTCTGAGCTGAAGTGTCAACCCAACAGTTTGGTCAGATATCCAGCTGTGTAAGTATAGCCAACACAAATCAGTGCATGCTTCGTGGACATCCCCTCAGACGTGGTGCCTTGGTAACAGATATCAGACATAAACACACTACACTTCTCAGATGCCTTGAAGCCACCTCACAGGACTGCGTGGAGATCAAGACCCTGAAAGCCTCCGTAACCCTAACTGAGTGGAAGAAGGGATAGCACGAGGAAAAGAGGCAGGAAATGCTTTCCCATGTGGGGTGGTGGTATGCAATAGGATCCTTGGTTAGTAAAGCTACACTTTGGATGAAGTATCCTCACCAAAAGGTGAGCAGCAACTTGGGGATGAGGGATAAGAACCCGAGGCCGGTGTGAAAAGTTGACATTCCACTGCAACAGCTGCAGTTTCTCTTGTTTATCCGGGATTTCCCATCAAGATTGAAATAAGCAAAAAATGAACTTGAACAGTTGTCAGACGTCCCATAAGATCTCAACCAATGGAGAGGTTTTGCAAATGTTAAAAAAATGTGTTTTTCTGTTGTCTTATGACTACCTCCTTCTTACTTAACATGATAAATCACAGTGACAGGCACACAAGGAAGTGTATTAGATGCATTCTTGTCCAGTGTGTCGTGCCATCAGGGCCAGCAAAGCCTTCTCTGCTGGCCTAAACATACTCAGAAAAACACATTTATTCATAAATATCTTTGAATGAAATTGTATTGTTGTTATTACTTAATATAAAAAGAGTTTTTACCATTTAAAAACAGGTTCTGGTACAGTGCTCAGACCAATCATCTCGCGAGATTGCGACCTCAGAGCCTTCTAGCTGGCCCTAGAGAGAAGGCAACACGTACGTGTTCCTAATTGGATAAGTCTGACAGCATCATTTAGTTTGATTTTCCTGAATTAAAACAGAACTGACTGTAATGTATGGCATGGTTACTTTTGAAAGGAAAAGTTTCCTTCACATCAAAACTCTCAGTGAGAGGCAACTTTACACATTGGTATGTTTGGCTGTAACCATCGCTGATTCTGAAACAAACAAAAAAAAAATCTAGCCGCTAAATATATATTTTACACCAAATTGGTGCAAAGGACAAGTGAAAGCATTTGATGCCACTGGGACCGTTCTGTCAGCGGAGGATTAAACTGCAGGCTTATCCACAGCCAGCTATCTCTCTCTGGTTACAGCCACCTGATTCTATCGAGGTATTAAAGATTCTCACAGCCACATTAAGGTATGGACAACCTATTGTCCATTAAGACAAGCAGCAGCTGCGTACCTTTGCATTTAGTCCATGTGTGCCGTTGTCAGGGATGCTGGATCCTAGCGGAGCTATAACAGTGCCGGCCAAAAAATGCTGTCGTTAATCTGATCCTAGAAATGATAATCCAATCGCAATGATTCAAAAAACCATTATGGAGGTCAGGTCTGGCGATGTCCTTGCTCGGGGTTTTTCCACCCTCAGTTTATCAGCCTTCAGCTGGTAAAGACGGATTAGCGTGGATGTGCTAGAGACATTTCGTGAGGTCCGAACATAACCCACTGGAATCTGAACAGGAGACAACTCACAATGGAATGGTCGCATTCCAACAGCGCAAATTTCTATCAAATATTTTAACTGGCACCAGATTTGATTGTCAAACGGCATTTTTTTGGGGAAACCCCCCTTCCAAAACCAATTTAGTTTTTCTCCAAATTTTTTTGCATTTGCAATTCCCACTGTCTGTCATGTCGCGTACAAAGCCCCTCTTAACACCACAGACCTGGGGTCTGGTCGTTCTACTACTATTACAGGAACAATTACAAGCCAATAAAGAAGCGATTAGTTGTTGTAACGCCTGGAGATGTTATGTGGAGGATGCAACATAAACAAACTTAACAGTAAGACAAGGATAGCGCGCGCAGCAGTTTTACTGATACACAGATAAATCACATGACACACAGTGGCTAGATGGACACCACAGACAGCTGTCCCAAAACAAGTTAATATAGCAGACTGTTTATGAGTGAGGCTGAAATTCAAGCCTGGTATGAACACTGTCTGGCAGAGTCTTAATGAAATTTTAGGTCGGGGTGAAGGTAAGTTCATTAAATCCCCAGGCAATGTGGTAACCTTCTGATGAGTTCGCTGGTCTGCTGTGTTAGGATGCATAAGATAAGGAAAAGCTATTGCTGCTACTACCTGTTTATGTGTAGACATGTTGAAAGGGCAGTGAGTAAATCAAGTGAAAAGATGCAGTGATTTAGCCTGTGTTTTAACACCACTGCTGGAGGCTCAGCGTTGTGATACTCTAGCTTCAATACACTGATTATTTCTGGTTTTACAGTAAGTGTGAAATCAGTGCCTGTTTAGTTGAACACAGCACTGCTATACTAAGAAATTGAGAAAAGATTGACTTACAGTAACGGCAATTTTCTGCCACCTAGTGAAAGAAAACATCTTTATTCTGTCAAAAAAAGACTGCCGGTATTTATTTTGCAAATACTGCATTCTGGAAAAAAGCAGCTCAAGTCTTGGCAAGACTCAGCAAAAAAAATAAGCTTTCTAGATTTCACAAAATAAATGTTCTCAGTTGTCAAATGACAGAAATTAAAAAGCAAAGAATTGTAATCCTCTGTTTTATGTGTATTTCACCTGAAAATATATCCACAAGTTAATGTTTACCACATAAAAATCCACTGTCAACACAAATCAATTGTCTTTTTGCATAGAAATAAAACTAATTTCAATACAGGTACCAGTTTTCTGAGGTTTTTTGTTTTTTATAATTAAGTATATTATTAATTTGTTTTTCTGATATATTTGGGCTACATATCATACGTGAAAATTATGAGAGTGTGTGTTCATATACATATATAATATTAATTATATATCAATATAATAATTTGCAAATATAACAAATGTTAAATTGTACGCAATCAGTGACTCCTAAATCTACCTTTTTATCTATCATATTAATATTAGACATACAGTTTTATATGGGTTTGATTTGGTATGCTTCTAAGCAAAAATGAACTAATTAATTAACTAATTAATTAACAATTAACTAATCAAAAATGGTAATGTGTTATGAGTGGTGGTAAAACAGATATAAATTTTTCATAAATAAAGATGTGAAAATAAAACTTGTTCATCTTGCAGCAAATATTACTTGCAGACTCGAAACTCAAAACACCAGACACCAGACATAGAAATGACCAGACAGCAATAAAGCAATGAATGTGGTCACCCTCATCTCATTTTCCTCCTTAAGAAGGACAAGTATTAATTATTTTCAACACATTTCTTTTTTTTCAGTAGACACAAAGCTCACATGCCGCAGACACTTGCACTCTGTGCTCCCCTCAAGATCAGACGCACTTGTCTGTTGGGTCACAACTCTGGTCAAATGATTCCTGGAGTCAAGTTTAACATTGCCTACAGAGGAGACGAAGGGGCCCAGTCAGATACAGTGTGGCCCCAAAGCTGCTACTGTATGTTTCTGTGTTTACTGTCCTTTGAAGTTAATTATTATGTCTAACAAAACACAAAATAAGGAGAACTAGAATGAGGAGGACTGAAAAAATGCTGTTCATTATGGAAAAAAAAATATCATTCAGATGACAGTCAAGATTTCTTGACTCTTAAATAGGCCAATAATAGAAAAAATACTCTATAAGAAGCAGTAATGTTATTTCAAAGATAACTAATAATCATTTGTTGTGTTAAAATATTTTCCAAAATGAATTTCTTTCACTTACAATGATTGAATGTTAAAAACAGCATGAATTGCAAAACCAAGATGTTTTTTTACTGATAGAAAAAACTACTGTAAGTTTGGACTTCAACTGAATATGAATATGTTTTAAAAACAAAAATGTAAAATGTCATTAAAGGGAAAAGCTGTCATAGAAAATACCAGAGAAACATCAGCCCACCACAAACACACTGCTCCCATGTTGCAGAGGTATTTGAGACGCATGTATGACAGGACACTAACAGGAGGAGAGCTATGAAATCAGCCGGAATACATGCAGCAGGTGGGAGGTGCAGAGGCAGAGTCTAGAAAGGCTCTGGTGTCTGGCTATTTTCAGGTCTCCATGTACTTGTGGGACAGCAACAGTTGAAACCAGACAAGCATATGCATAAACACACTTCTGTCTGCCCGACTGCGTGCACGCATGCACACTGCAACTTCACACTTACATGGAACTCTGTGGTGTTGAGAATGTGACGTCCGTCTGGACTCCAGCGTGAGGAGACTAGTCCAATTGAACCCTCGTCAATCTTACAGTGCCAGTCGGGCTGCTCCAGAGACCACACCTAGAGACAAAGGCAGAGAAGAGTGACAGGAGGACAAAATAGAAGACAACACTGACCACATCCGCCAGACGCGTCTTTTACATCCGTAAGTTTGTGTCCCATCACTTGAGACACTTGACCATCAGAGACCATGAAAGACTGGAGATGGATCCCTCTTCAAAGGTAGGCTAAAATGTTCTTTACTGAAAATCTAAACCAGTAAATGTTATACTGAGTAATATATGATGGTACAATGGAGGCCTTCATTTACTTTGATCATGTTCTATTAAACATGTATAAAAATCCTACATATTCATGGAAAAACATAGATCTCTTCCTTAATTTACCTTTGCCAATCACGTGATATGAAGTCACGCAATGATGTAGTCATGAATAAATGTACTGTCTCCATTTTACTTAGAATACTATCATACAATGACTTATCTTTAAACTAGAAAATTAGATTTTAGTAACTTTTTTAGGGCCACAATGAAATTTACAAAACATAAAAAGTGTAGTCCAACATGCCATAACCAATGTAATTAAAACATAGATATACATTTTATATATAAATATATATGAACACAGCTTACTGTATATATGTGTGTGTGTGTGTGTGTGTGAATAGACAGCATATATAAATGTATTACACTTTCACCTTATGTAAATTTGTATTTTTATGAAATTTTTTCTCTTTAAATTTTAATACATTTTCCTACTTTTAGGAAAAGGCAATTTTATTGGTATATACATGATACATATATATATAATATATTAATATTGTTTTTCATTATTCTTATTATATCTTATTCTTCTTACTTCTAATGTTGTTCTTTGTACATCATTTTTCTTTTCTGGAGTTAAAAGTGTGTTTTCCCCTCAGGGGAGAAACAGTAAACTATTCTTTTCTGAGGAGCTATATAAAACTAAGTAATTATCATTATTATTATTGTTATAAATATTATATAATATGTTTCGGTGTGTATATATATATATACTGTATATGTATATATATATATAAAGTTGTAACTGAGTTGACATTTCCAGTTTTTATTAAAGGCATATCGTTTGTGCTCTCTTTTCTTACATCTATCTTCCACTTCTGTGCTGTTGCAAAATGCAATTTCCCCACTGTGGGACAAATAAAGGATTTCTTAATCTTAATCTTAATCTTAATATATAGTATATCTACATAATATCGTCAAAACTTAATAGCTTTATCAGACTTCCAACAATAGTATTAGTATTCTGACTACTTTTACAGAATGAACAAAGTTACACAGTCAAAATTGTGTTTGTGGTAGTAAAATCTAGATTCCTGGTTGCTTCTTCATACACACAGCAACAAGTGTCCGTATCAATTTTCACAGTAACAGCTTCAAAGAAAGCTGACAATGTCAGTGAAATATCCTCCTATTTCATATACACACAGCATTGGATTTATCAGAAAAGTCAATCAAAGTGGACATTGGAACATAAGGTGCAAACTGGTACATAACTTACCTGCACCATCCCCCTCTTGTACATGGCACAGAGGATAAAGAGGGAGTCTGAAGACCATTCCATATGTGAAACCTGGTCCAGACATGTGTACAGCTGCAGGATCTGTAGAGTGCTAACTTCTCTCACCACCAACCTGTACTGCACACATGTAGCCTGGAGATTTTAATCACAAAAATCAGTTAGAATATGATCTTGGCTTTATTATAATAGTTTAAATATTTGAAATACAGTCCCTCACCAGGTATTTGCCATCTGGAGAAATTTTACAAAGCTGGTTGGACTGTTTGAAGACCTCCGAGAAGTTCATCTCTTACAAACAGACCTTTCTGCATAGAAAGATAGATGAGAAGATAGGTAATTAGAAATAGATATAACTTTATCAATCAATTGGGAGTATCCTTCAGGAAATTATGGCTCCATAAAAAAAAATAGACCTGAACAGTGGATTTTGGTAGATAATTAGGTTAGTAGTAGATATATAGGTTAATATTAGTGGTATTAGTAGATTAGTGGGTAATTATTAATACTGTGTGAGGTACTGTTGAGTAATTGCTATTTCAGTTATTATTGTTAATATATTGCACCATGACAATATTACTACTGAGCTAATTTTATAATCTATGAAATTATTGTCTCTCTTAGCGCATATATATGAGCATACCCTCATAAACATATACATGTCCACATATACATATATAAGCAACTACATATACCTGCAAATATACACACATGCACTCTTAACTCGACTAAGTCGCTAATAAAGTTTAGTCAAATACTCAATCAAATGTATCATAGTCTATTTTTTCAGCGTACATATCAAAGCTGGTGGAGTATCCAAAAGTAAACACGCGATGGCGCCATTTGTCTAGTTAGCGCGTGCGCTCCTGTTTGCATAAACCCGTATACAGTGTATCGTTTCTGTCTAATGCAACCAGAGATACTGGATCAAGCCTCTGTTAGATATCAGCAAAATTAGACAACAAGCTTTGACTTCCTATATAAACTTTACTTGGTTTGATATCCTCAAACGAGTAACTCGCGAATAAAGTCTAAACTCAGACTTCAGTGTCATTTAATTGCGCTAAAATTCCAAACAAAGAAGGCTAGTTTCCGCTGAGCTCATAATAATGACTGCTGTTGTTGGTCACTAGACAACGCGACCGTAGCACCTAGTCGTATACGTCATTAGCATCGTAGCGGCTAAGTTCTGAGCGTCCACTCACCTTTCACTTCACTTTAAATTACTTGTATCCTCACGTTAACAGAAAACAAGTCCGGGTAATAATATGTATGCGTATATTGTCTACATGGCTTCATGGGTGTGACAGGTTTCTTTTTGAAAACCGCCTGTTGCTAGTTTGTTTGTAAGACCTACGATGACCGGGCAGCACTGTCCAATCAGGATCTAGCTTCGGCACTAATGCCTTGTGGGAAATGCAGTTTTCTTTGTAAACGTTCTTGGGGAGATTTTCTGTAAGGGAAACACCCAAATGAAGGACAAATACGGAAAGTTACAGCCTCACATGGGTTGTTATTCTTCTTTTATGAATGGTAGGGTCATTATTGTGAATGGTAGTGAGTTTTGGCAAACATGTGCTTTTTAAAACAAGGAAAAACAATGGGTGATATATCCGTCATCATAGGTGCTCAATAAGTAGATCAGGACCTACCTGTAGAAAATCATATATGTATATGTATGTGTATATATATATATATATATTTATATATATATATTTATATATTTGATCCATTTGGTGACACCCAGCTACATATATTCAGTCAACATATCAGTATTTATTTGAGGTATATTCAGTTAATTTGGGTGAATATATTCTTTATTGTCAAATAGGTAGACCAAACGGACCTGGTGATTTAAAAACGAGATTCCAAGCCATAAAATGGTGGACACCCCTGTCCCTCATCACCTAAAAATTGTTATTTTTCTGTTGTTGTTGTTTTTTTTCTTACATAGCATTTTCATTGTATTTAATTTATTTAAAAGTGTGACACTTAGTTTTTGAAATCAAACTCGTTTACAGGACTGTATTAACTTACCAATAGCTCTGGGAACAAATAAAAAAGACATTCAGAACCACATTCTGTGGTCTGTGGACCTCAAATGGCCCGCGGACCAAATTTTGGATACGATACGCCTTCTGAACATATGATCAAGGACAACAATACAAATTAATAAATACATAAACCCATTTCATAATGACTCAAACCCATAGGAGCTCTGTGTTATTCTCATATAAACCCGTCTTGGTGACAGTTCGATGACTTCCACCCCCTGCCTGCTGCTCCATGGAAGCTTTCCCGCTCGTCTGCGCCCAAACCGCGCTGTAGCAGCACCTCCCTGCGCTTTCCAGCGCAAGGAAACCTCCTCTGTCTCCTCCTCAGTCTCCCAGAGCAGGTCTCACAACTTCTCTGGAGAGCCCTTTTCTTCCACTTTGTGCTCGCTTCTTTGAAAAGTCGATCACAATCGACCTCTGATACCGCACTTGAAGTCAGTCGATATTTCGTGTTGTTGATTTATCTTTTATGGAGGGTCACTCTCATGGCATGCGCCATTATAAAGAGACAGGTGCTCCACAGCGCAACACACTCCTCTTGACCTTGGATTGGATTAAAAATATTCTTCAGGTACGTTGATTTATTTTGTATAAAATAATCCAGGTGGTTGTTTATTATCTTATTGGATTTTTTTCCTTCCCTTTTCACTAGGCCTGGTTTTGGCATTTGCTTGCAATTTGTTTAGAAATTAGTTCAAAACCTATTATTTCAATCTAAAAATATATGCAAATATTTTTTAAATATATTTACTTTTACATTTTCTAGATGGTTTAATTTTTGTCTTTTTGATTCAAATTTAAATTAGTGATTCGGCCTTCGATCCTTTGTTTAAATGAAACGACGGATTCATTTTAATCGTATTCGTTTGTGATCTCTAATATTTTTAAATTTTTATATTATTTAATTTATTTCAATCTTCAGGAACAAAGCAAAACTACATTTTAAAGCAACAAAATAGCACCGATATCAACGCACTTGCTCGGCGTTGGTTCAGAGATGTATCTGCTTCCTATTTTATTTTATTGATATTTATTTTAACTGTCCAAATGTCAAATCTTCGACGAGCGACGATGACGTCAGGAGCCAATAATGACTCTGGTTCTTTTCATCATCAGATGAAAAAATATGACCTGGGGCTGGAGTGTGGATCAAATGTAAAACATTTTTTTTTATTAATTTACAGTCTTTCGGGAATAATAACTCAGTTTCATAAAATGGCTCCTGGGAAGGTGTGTGAGTTAGTGTGTGTGTGTGTGTGTGTGTGTGAGTTAGTGTGTGTGTGTGTGTGTGTGTGTGTGTGTGTGTGTGTGTGTGTGTGTGTTGTCATGGGTGCTGTAACCGTGGAATGGGGACAAATAAATACGGATGAGTGAAACACAGTGACAAGCGGTTTTATCTATCTATCTATCTATCTATCTATCTATCTATCTATCTATCTATCTATCTATCTATCTATCTATCTATCTGTCTGTCTGTCTCACTTAATAATAATAATAATAGTAATAGTAATAATAATAATATTAATGTTTCGTAATAATCGAAATAAAGTATGAACAATAGGTTCTATTTAGCTGTGTTGGCAAAAACAGCCGTGGAGGTCCTTAGACTACTCTCTGCGTTGGCTGCTCTGGGATCAGTTTAGGTCGTAGGGACCATACTGATCTCGGCGCAGATGACAGTGGCGGCAGCTGATGGGCGAACAGCGGGAAAAACGACTTTAAATACAGACCCAGTCTCCCGTCAGTGGTTGATTCCGGACGCACGTACAGTTCGCGGGTTCTGTCGCCTTTCAGCGCCGAAAATGTTTTGTATGTTTCGATATAATTATTTTCAATTATATGTATTAAACGAAAACAAAAATCTTATAATGACGAACTGGCTTCCCCGGGTCACCAAAATAAAAGCTCAGTAGCGGCTGCTGTTTTTCTTATTTGTTATTTCACAGTCCAGTAAACAGACATGTAGACGATCATCTTTACAGCTCATCAAGTGCAAAGGCCATGCCTTTTCACTGTATGTTAGATATTTTTCCCGGAAATCACCATGACGTCACTAAACAGCAGTATTGTTTTGTATACAGTAGAGTCAATATTAGAGCGTATGGACTTCCTGCCTCATCGTAGTTCTTATGTCACACATTTTGGTTCATGTGATATCAGTGTATTATCAACGCTTGACCTTCAGGTATGCGAGTCAAGGAATATCTCTGATTGATTGAGTGCAAAGTGAGGACAAACTCCTGTCCTGCAGTGTTGAGATTAGGAAATAGTTGTTTAGACCAGTGGTGTCAAAGTCATTTTTACTGGCTGGCCACATTAACACTACAGTTCCCTCAAAGATCCAGGTGTAAATAGAAGAATGAATAGATGTTACTCCACCATAACTTCATAATACATAATACTGGAGTTAATTTTTATTTATTTCATTTAACAACAATGTAAACACCATTAGAACTGTTATCAATTCACCTATCACTGTTTTGATAGAGTGAAATCAGGAAGTGCAATAAATAAATGAGATAAGATTTTTTTCATGACAGGGAAAATAGAAATATGTGAAAAAAGGCCAAAATTCAATATAAAAAAAAGGTTTGTTCTGTGATATATAAGATAAAAACAAACATTGAGTAATAAAATGAACAAATATGCCTGGAACATGTTAAAAGCAGGCTGAAAATACAACAAATATACATTTTAAGGAATAGCTTAAGAATCAACAAAAATGTAAAAAAAAAAAAAAAAAAGATAGCAGAAACTAAGTTGAAGTTCAATAAGATAGTGGCCCGGAAATTTCAGTAAAATGTATGCGATGATGCCACTTAAACACAATACATCAAACACAAACATCAATGGAATGACATGAAGGCAATATTTTTGGAGACAAAGAGGCAGAGGAGGTGATGTTCAGACTTTGATGAGGGAGAGAAGGAAAGTTTCCCTCAGAGTGAGATGGTGATGAACCAGGCAGGTCTGAACACGCCCAGGCCCCAGACACTGGTGCCACCTCACTGTGACTACACTAGTGTGATCACACCTTCATTGCTGTGTGTGTGTGTGTGTGTGTGTGTGTTTGCATTAAAACGCAATCCCATTTTATACATAAATAAGAGTAAGAGAAGAACGGAATTTATTTCAGTTAAGTTATCCATCCTTCTTATTAGACATCGGCAATTTAAGGCTCAGGGTCTGATGCTGTACTTCCAGCTTTGTAATCTGTCCTTGCAATACCCATGATTCCCAATAGATGGCATATAGAACACTTAAAAAATGTTTTAAATGCAGCAGTAGTCTCCAACACTGACACCCAAATACTGTCGACCCTCCTGTGTGTGGTGAGTCTGCTGAAAGCTGCGGCAGCCTGGCAGCTGATGGATTTGAACCTGAAGCCTTGCAGACCCAAGTCCTATGCATGACTTATCTCAATTCACATGAAGTCTTCATCTAACGGCTTTTGAGCCGTCTTCTGTGTCCAATTTTAGGACCAAAATGGCTGCAAGTTTGGAGTTTGCCCACACCTGAGTTCTACAGTAATAAAGGAAACAGTTGAGCGGCAATTGTTTCCTCTTGGCTACATCTACATCTGATTTTTAAAATCTGCTGAACATTTCATGTTTGTCAAAGTTCTTCACATCCTTTCATTGATGTAAATGTTGTGTTCTGACGTCCACAGAGTCATCTATCCCTCACCAGACTACCCGTCCTCTAAGATGTCTCAGCCGTCGGTCTCTGAAGAAGGAGGCACCTTTGAAAATCTGTGGAGCTCCCTGTGAGTGTTGACATTTTCTGATGATTTTTTTTTTCTACAGACCCGCTTGTTTGTCAATGAAACCGGATCAAGAGGTTATCAATGTGTCATAACCGGAATTCCTCCAGGACAGTGGTGTCAAACTCATTTTCCTCCACAATTTCCTCTGAAGGGCTGGTTGTAAAGTGAAGACCGTAGATGTAACTGCTCTATAACATAATAGTACATGTTTCCACAGTTAATTATTATTAATCAACATTATTAATATTGTTCATTTCTATTTGAAAAAAACTATTTTAATATATAAGGCTAAGAAAATGCTTTATAACAATCCTGCAGGCCATACTGATCATTAGAAAAATTCTAATGATAAAAATAGTCTTAATGTGAGCAAATACTGTAGGAAACTAAGGCAAGTTATTTCAGAGTAACTACCAATTCATTACCAATGTCTATAGCAGACCTGGGCAAACTAGAGCAAACTACGGCCCGGGGGCCGAATGCAGTCCGTTGGGCTTTCTAATCCGGTCAGCCAAAGTTCTCCAACTGTCAAAATTTTAACATCTAATGTGGCCCACGAGTCAATTTATTTGTCCACCCCTGGTCTAAAGAGTTAGCTCAGACAGAGCTAGTTATTTTCAATGATGGTTGGTGTTGTGCAAAATGAGGACCCTTATATTTATACCCAGGTTTAAACACAATCTTTAATAAGGTGTTAATTTTAAGTAACTGATTCCTCTTCCACCACACACAGGGAACCAGACAGTACCTACTTTGAGCTCCCGCCAGGCAGTCAGTCAGGTGAGAGGCCAGTTCCTTCTACCAGCACCCCGGGGAGCCACTGCAGCGCTGGCGAGGTCTCCATGGACATCTACCACATGAGGGACATGAATGACAACGTGATGGTGAGAAAGTCATTCATCTGTGATTATTTCTGACTTTAGATGTTCAACCTGCACTCCTTTTTAAGATGCTTCATCGGTTCTTTTTTTTTTTTACCTCAGCACCTGCTTGAATTTCTGAAACATTGCCCCCTATTTGTGTGCCATGGTTTCTTCCCTCCAGTGTTGACAAAATTCCCTCCCATGCAGTTCCCTCTCCTCTGCAGCCTTTTCCCTCTCTCTTACGCTCCCTGCTGAGCGGCCTGCAGGGACCGAGGGTTAATGTGAGCAGAGGAAGGGCTAATTAAAGCCTTGAACTACATGCTGCTCCACACTACATCCATCTGTATAGGGTGGGGTGTGTCTGTTGTGTTTACACCAGGGAAAACCTAATTCTTCTACTCAGCATCACGTATAAAAAAGCTGATGCTCCTTCAAGCTGCACGCAGCGGATTTCACATTTTCCTCTTTCCTACTGAGAACCAGAAGTTTTTCTATTATACACCTGTTTCCTTCCCCTACTCATGTGTAATATTTGTGAGATCTAATCTGGAGACGGGCAAGTCTGGGCCTGCCCAGCTGGTTAATGAATAGTCATGACAGAAAAAAGTGAGGTGGGGGCGGAGTGAGGGTTTGTTGTTAGATGCTGGGCAAGTTTAGTAGGCCGAGTCAGGCAAGGGAAACAAGTGGAGGAGAGGAGAGAGGCAGGCAGGAGGTGTCCTGTATCCTCCATCATGTCCTCGTCCACAGCCAGGACAGCTGTAAAGATGAACTTTTTACAGTATTTTTGACCACAGACACGGTTCTTTAGAGTTCCTGGATTTAGAGGATCGAGGAGACAGTGTTGGAAACTTTACAAAGTGAGGCGCCTGATGATGTTGTATGCCGTGGTGAGTACATTTTTAGAGAATGCTGTGTTGTGTTGGTTTAAGTCTATTTATGACTCGCTTCACTTTAGTTTCCCTTATTGTTGAACTCCAGTGGTTGTCAGGTTTACCCTCAGGAACATTCAAACAGTAAAAAGAAATAAAGAATGGACATAATGAGAAAGAATTAGAGATAAATCACATTTAGAGATAAATGAATGATGAATGGTTTACAGTTGACTGACATCAAGGTGGGATGCACACCTGACAGGTCACATGCCCATGTCAAAAATATGCAAGGAGAGCAGCAAAACCAACGAGAATCCATTCAATCAATGTTTTTGTTAGTCTTCAAGAAGATTAATTAATTCATTAACATTTATTGAAAATATGCACAGAAATATTTTCATCGATATTTAGGGGAAAAAGTTGATGAATAATAGTTGATAAATAAATAATAATAATGTAATTAATATTATATTTTAATTGTTTGTTATATCTTTTTGTTTATTTGACTTTTTTATTAATAAATTAACTATATTACTGCTTCTATTACTACCACCACTACTACTACAACATTAATTATTATTATTATTTATAATAACAATAATAATAACAATAATAATAATAATAATTTAAAAAATGAAAAAAAAATCTTTTAAAAGCGCCTATATAAATGATAGTTACAGCATTTGTATTGGAAGTAAGACATTTCTTGTACTAAGTACCGGTTCTCATTTTACCTCGTGTGTAAATGCAGGCTTCCCTTTCTCAGGCTTTGCTTTAGTTCCAGTTTTTACCAACAGAGGGCAATATTTTTATACAACTCTACCACTGAATTCTCCCGTTCACAGTGAGAGCATCTTTCAAAAATCTGCTCCAGTTTTGTACGTGTCAACAACATGTTACCACTTAAGATTAATCTTTAATCTTAAATTTCAGTCTTTACGGTAAAATTAAAAGTCGAGCGCCATCTGTTGGCTGATGGTTCATCATGGTTTTCTCCTACTGACAAGTGAAGCTAATTGTGATGGGCTCTTATCTTACACTTCTGGGGTCTGTAGAGGTCAGCTTTGAGTGACGGCTACTAGAGCTGCTGTCCACAGGGGGCGACAGGACAACTGAGATATAAACACTCAGCCCAATGACTACGGAACATCAGAATACACTGGGGGGCTAGAACACGTGCACGTGTGAACGGCTGTTTAGAGACTGGCAGCAGAGGTTTTTAGCTGTGTTTCAACTTGTTACAGATCAAGTTAAGGCATTACGTCCACGCACACCTGTGTGTGTGTGTGTGTGTGTGTTATATGAGGGCATGTACCTGAGTATGTCACATAAATAACTGTTTTCTTTTGTTGGGGGTTTACCTTTCCTCCCTCAAAAGGCCTGATATATATATTTGTTCATGATTTTACGAGTGGCGGGAATTTTTACAATTTGGGAGACTTTTATTATACTGGAATATTTTATTGTCAAAGTGAAGGAACATAATTGTATAAAAGTATCAGAGTTATGATAACGAGACTTAATGAGAATTTTATGTCTTACACATAAACATTACATAAATTTGATTTTGTTTAACTGAATTCACACAACATCATGGCGATGAGTGTGTATCACTCCTACTTTACAGCAGGAAGATCCCCAGTTTGAATCCCGCTTTTTCTGTTTGGATTTTGAAAACATAGAATTGAGGATTTTTTTCCACAATAAAATGTAAATGTAACTGTGAATGGTTGTATATTTGCAGCCCTGTGTTGGACTGGTGAACTGCTCTTCTGTGAAAAAAAATGGTGGAATTAATTATTTAGACGTATTCAACATGTTCTATAAAAGACGATTGAGATAAATACAATTTTATGTTGGATATTTGTATATTGTATATATTCCTAAACAAATAGCCTGCATGCATTTCCTTGGATGACCTAAAACCTGGGTGACTCAGAGCTGCAGGTGGGCCTGGATTTGGCTCCATCTGTTATCAGATTGCTGTAACACTTATGTCACCATGAGACAATAACATCTGAAAAGACTTTCAGGATTAGTTTAAGTTACATGTCTTGTCAGTGTTTCACCATATCTCCTGAAAACTAAAACAAAAAAGTGTCAATTTCTTGGCTTTTTCTTTATTAGGCCGAACCCAGTTTTGCACATTTACTTTTTTGGCTGAAATGCGATGAAGAAGGTAAATGTATGTTTGTAGATTTTTTTTTCAAAGACACTTTGGGATGCGGTGGATCCTGAGTGAAATTTATTGAAATGGTCTTTTTTAGAATATTGTACAAAAAGATATCCAAGTGTAATGTATAACTTAATGGCCGTGAATGAATTGCACTGTATTTCTTCATCCACCTGACTCTGCAGTCCAATCCGTCCATCTGTAGACCCAGATTTAAACAGTTTACCTCACGTTAGGGACATTGAACTGTCAGTTTGCTTTCATGAACTGTGCCATGATGTTTATGCAACTTTTGTCTGCGTTGTGTCTGTTTCATCTGTGTCTGGAGTTGAAAAACACACAGCAGAGGGCAGGAGGTGAAATCAGGCAATGTTTTCAGACCAGAGCTGTGCTGGTAAACACACAGGCTAAAGGAACCGTGGTCTGTGTTTTGAGATTTAGATTTAGCAGAGCCAAAAAACATATAAACAACATCAGCCAACATATGACACCAGAAATGGGGTAAATAATAAAAATTAAGAAATAGAAATTTTTTTAAAATAATAAAAAATAAATTAAACATTAACAATTAAAATTGACAAATGACAGCCCAATTCGGATGAATAAAAAAAAGTTAAAAAAGTAATAAAAAAGATTCTAAAAATGAAACATAATGGATATGAATAAAAAATAAACAATTAAAAATATTTTTAAAATACACAATTAAAAAATAAAATGATAAACAATAAAAATAATAAAAAGAACACAAACAATTAAAAAAATTCTATTGATCAGGTTTGATACCCTTATGTCTGATAAAATCTAAAATCAACAGTTTTTCTTTTTACATGATTGATTTATTGATGATATATTATACTTGGTACAGGACTCTGACCTTCAAACCTTCTCTGTCATCTGTTATCCTGTGTTTCCTCCCTCTTCTTCTCTCTCTCTCCTTCTTTCTCTCTGTCAGACCAGACAGTGTTTACTTTGTGCAGGCCTTCTCTAGGTGTTTTGGAGCATGTGTATACATGCGCCCCGGCATTGCCGTCTATGTCCGGGCATGCCGTAATTAGAATGTCGTACCATTTTTTGGGTTCCCATCCCTCTTTCTCTCCCTCTCTGCCTCTCTCTCCCTCTCTCTCCTCTTGTCTTAGTCTATCGTTTCTTCAACTTCACAACAGTCCTCACCTTTTCCCTGTCCTGGCTGTACATGTGTCTGTGTGAGTGTGAGCCTCGTCCACTGAAACACATTTTTGAACCCTCGGTGTGGACCTGCTGTGTCTTTGCCTCAGAGTCTGGAGGTTTTTGACTGAAAGGTTCACAAATGAGACTAAAGCACTAAAGGATGTACTACGTGAAAAAGAAGGTAAATGTTATTTTAATACTTATTTTTAGGTTGGAGTTCAACTTCCAATTAGTGTCAGATATTGTGAATTCATTCATTGGCATTTACATATTTTTGATGATTTATTATGACCAGATTTTTTCTTGCACCCATTTTTTACTGTGTAATATTAATGATATTACATTCATTTTGTGTGAAATTAATGGACACAGTCCTCAAACACTGTGACTGATGGTTGTTGTTGCCCAGCGACTGGACAGAAGCTGAAAATTCTAATTTTGTTTTGTGAGGGGATTTTTCAATTACTGAAAACAACAACAGGGAATGCATGAGCATGTTTATATATGGGCCACTGGGAACTGTGTCACAGTGCAGCAAATCTTCCCTCTCTTCCCTTAACACAGCACAGAGGACAGGAGGGGAATGACAGGAAGACAATTAGGCAGAACACAGATTACTCCTGTGTTTTACTCACCTTCACGTAGCCCCGAGGAGGCTACAGGGAGACACGCGTCACTCACTTCATACTTCTAATACTGTTCTCTCCAGCTTTGGCTGCTGCTTAGTAAATAAATAAAGACATATTACATATTTCATAAATAAAAATTATTTTGAAAAATTTTTCCTCCTCAGCAGCCATCAAGTCGGTGACATGGGGAAGTTAAAACTTTATTTAATAAAAGGAAATCCTCTTATAAATTATAAAAAAGTTTTATAAAAAAAAACTTATTAAGTTGACTTCAGGCATACAACGCAGTCATTTTGTCTGGACGTATTTGGTGGATGGAGTTGCAGTCATTCAGTTAAATATTTTCTCATATTTTATGATCTGTAAATTGTATTTTAGATTTTTTTTCAAGAAATTACATACATACCTGTGGTCTGTCAGTGGACTAATTGAAGGACTGTCTGAGTCTCCAGAGGAGAGTGGAAGAGCAGTTCAGATCTTTGACAACAGGGGTGGCTACAGTCTTCTATTCTGCAGACTAAGAGCCATTAAAGCCAAAATGATTCTACATTAAGAGGATTTCAGGGGGTTGAGTGAAATATACCTATGCAGAGTCTATCTGTATCTGCTGTTCCAGCTGTTTGCTGCCCCCCCTCCTCTCTATCGCTCTATATCTCTCTCTTTTCCATCCACACACTCCGACCTAAGGCCACTTTTATCAACTTTTCCTTGAATTCATAGATCTATTTGCAGTAGTCAGGTTGTATTTTCAGAAAGACCTAGTTCCATGTTTTACCCTAACGGTGATAAAGTCGATTCTGAGGGGACCTGTCATTGCCAGTTGAGTGTAAGAACAAAGATGTTGAATGATAGAGAAAAATAAATCACAGGTTTTCACTTTTACCTTTGACAGGAACGCTATGGTGAGATACAACGTAACAATGGTTTCTGCCTGATTTACCTTTGTAATTTGGTAAAATCTCAATAAGCGCAGAAAAAAAGTGAAAGCAACCTGTGTTTGGATGTCAAGATTTAACCATGATGTCTAAGTGAAGTACTTTAAAGTAAAATCAGTAAATTACATAATATTTTCATGTCACAGTTTTGACAAAGTTGACCAAGGAAGGAAGGAAATCAAACTCCTTGACATTGTCACATTGTGATTCACACCACAGCACAGAAATGTCACCTCCGCTTTTAACAGTGGGCAGCTTTAAACACTGGGGGAGCAGTGAGTGGGGACGGTGTCATGCTCCGTGGTAACCTGGCAGCTGGTGTATTTGAACCTTGAACCCTCCAGACCGAAGTCCTGGTTCTTAAACCACTAGGCCACCACTGCCCTTGATGCCATGACAGTAAAAGTGCTGCTTCCACATAAGTAACACCAGTGGTACCATGAGTCCAGATGGGGAGACAGGATATCGTTAAAGACCTGAGAGGTTTTTTCATCCCTTGGTTTCAACTCGAGCTTATTTACAAAGACAAAGTAAAAACTTAAATGCGACGGCTAAGACTTTTCAGACAGTGAAACCAAGGTGATGATGGTGGACATCTCCAGGGAGACACACATTCCAGAGTGTTTCTGAATCTGGGCATCTTTTTAATCCAAGTGTAATGAACATCTGTCTGAGTAGACATCACCTTTACACACACACATCACACACCCCAAACACCACTACCCGCAGCTTTCCCTTCCCGCTGTAATCTGACCTCCCTTCAATTTCCCAGCTCCTCTCTCTCCCGACACCTCTACGACACCTTTCCTCTCTCTACCTGTGTCCTCCCTCCGTCTCCCTCCTCCCTGCTCCACCTCCCTCATTCTTCTCTCTCTTCTTTCTTCCCCAGTCCCAGTACAACTTGCTGAGCAGCAGCATGGAGAGCCTGGGGAGCCGCGCAACCTCCACCAGCCCCTACAGCTCCGAGAACGCCTCCTCGTCAGCCGTGCCCACCCCCTCACCCTACTCACAGCCCAACTCCACCTTTGAGGGCCTGTCGCCTGCCCCTGCCATCCCCTCCAACACCGACTACCCCGGTCCGCACACCTTCCAGGTGTCCTTCCAACAGTCCAGCACTGCCAAGTCTGCCACATGGACCGTGAGTACAAACACACACACACACACACACACACACACACACACACACACTCATGAACGTTCTTGACTTTGTATCACAGTAGATGTGTGTGTGCCAGTCAGCATCTTTGCCTTTGTGTCCCAGTTAGTTACTGTATCGCTGGGGCAAAGACTTTAACTCACAGACAAGCTTTCACATGCATACGTCCCTGACTCAAGTCAGCACATGCACAGACAGGTCACATGCAAGAGAGAGTCATGAATCACACCGCGCACCGCTGTATCCACTCCTCCAATCAAATCAAGTTTTTATATCTGAACTAACAGAATATATTGATTAACACTGATAATCCAGCAATAATCTGTAGTTTATAACAGTTAGTGTAGGATGGACTTGATGGAAAAAAAACAAACTTTTTTTCAACGTAACCCCTTCATTCTCAGGCCAACTTTAATTCAACTTTTTTCCTGATATTTAATCTGATTTATGTCGTGCAGTTGCCATAGTTACACAACTTTTATCATAATATTATTAAATGACAGACGGTGCTAAGACCAGTTGAGTATCATATATATAAAATTCATGGCTTCTTATTCTTCTTGTTCGTCTTCTTTTTTACACTGCAAAACTGAAATTAAGTATCCTGTAAATCCTTTCAGTTTTAGGCAAATGATGAATTTTATGTTCAAACACATATAGTCTTCCTATTGAAATAACTGCTTAAGTCCAACATGGGCAAACTTTTTGACTCAATTGGTCCTAAAATTGGACGCAGCGGCATCCAGTCAAGTCAAGTGTAAAAAGATGGATTGTTCGTTTCAACTAGTAAAAGTCTAGTTGTTACAGTTACTAGTAACTTGCAAAAGTCATCATCTGCTGGGGAAATGCAAGCATTACAGGGAAAAGGCAGAAGTTTAATGATGATAAAAATCAATTATTTAATTTAGACAAGGTTGGCGGGCCGCATGTACCAGCTCAACGGGCCATGTTCGGTCCACGGGCCTTAGCTTGAGGTATGTGGCCTTGTTGATTTTGCATCAAAAGAATCTGTTCTTATATCTGTTTAGATTAAAATTGTTAGTCAATATCATATGATCAGCAAATAGGTCAATTTTTCCCCTAAAAATCACTAAGGACATTACTGTATTTTAACAGGTGAAGATATGGTACATGTCCATTATCATTTAGGGGACTGTATTTTCATAAAGTTGTCTTCTTGAGGAGACATTTTAATCTGAATCGACATTAAAAAAAATTAACTGAATGTATGAGACAGTTCTGGGTGTTGTGGTGCAGGTCCGTGATGTTTCTTTGTTGTCGTTTGTGAAAAGCTTTCCACTGTCATGATGAGAAATGCCTCCAGTGGTAATGACAGTAAATAACACCGGGGATCCCACAATGAACCAACGATCCCAGGTCAACCCACACAAAATAAACACAACACACCTCGGCTTTAAGATGCCATGGCGCTGAGAGACGTCTGAAACGGGATCTTTGTAACTCATCGTGACCCGATGACAAATCTCCTGTTGGAAAGGTGTCGCCTCTGACTGTCACACAGTTGACCTCCCTGAAACAAGAGAAACAGGAGACAAACTACCACTTCCCTCCGTTTGCGCCTGAGTGTGTTTATGTGAGTGTGTGTGTGTGTGTGTGTGTGAGGGGGAAACCCAGCAGCTTCTGTACGGCTGTGTTTGCTGGAAGTAGCCATGCATGAGGGGCTGTAAGAAGATCCTCCTCTGGACATTAGTGCAATGGTCTTTGACCTGCTGCTTTTCTTCTCCCTCTCTTTATTCCACCTACCTTAACACACACTCATGGCTGTCACTTCTGGCGCCTGAAGTTTCTCTACATCCTCTCCTTAAATCTGTCGTCTCCTTTCCCTCACGTCCACTCTCTGACCCCGGGCTATTCACAGACCAACTGAGAAAAACGGGTAGAAGAAATATGTCCATTAATTAATTTTAATTAATGGACCTGAGAGAAAGATCTGCAATTTTATTTCATATTTATTTACCTTTTTTAATCATTACAATAGTTAAACCAAAGTTGGGGCAAACTACGGCCTGAGGGCCACATGAGGTCATTTTAATCTGAACTGCCATGTGTCCAGATATATACATTATATTGTTTGTATCATCTTTATACTTTTGCTTTTTCCCCCAATAGATGGCGTAGAAAAAGCTTTCATTTAGCCTTAATTCTTTTTATTATTAACGTCTGGGACAGACTACAAAAATACAAAACCAAAATACTTGCGATGAAGGAAGCAGACTTGGGTTTAAGCGTGAATCCACCAGCTGCCAGGTTGCTACTTAGGTGCTCTGAACATAGCACCATCCCAACCCACATAACTTCCAGTGGGCTCACCATTCACTGGAAGGTTCACAGTACATGGCAGTGTGATTTGGGTGGCAGTCGTGGAGCAGGTGAAGATGAATAAATCAATAAAAATAATGTTCTTTTTTTTACTTGACAGATATATCTGACTTATTTAATCCATTCACTCGCTTATCTGTAACCAGTTTTCTAGGGCAGCAGTCTCCACAACTGCAACCCAAATCACAATACACCACACGTCCTGTGGGTGGTGAACCCACTGGAATAAATACATAATCACTAGGTAAAAATCACTCATCCAGTTAAATTACATACCAATTTAGCAACTTTTTATCTAGTTGAAGGAAGAAAAACTCCTTCTCATTGTGAGTCAGGCGACTGCACAAAACAAAATGTCATCTCTGGATTTAACCAGTCACTGAAATGAACAGTGTGTATCTCGGACGATGCCACGCTCAGTGCACCTCTGATTCAATTTTAAACATTTAGAGATAAACAACCTTCCATTTTTCGCGAATAGAAAAATAAAATTAACCCAGCTCAACAAAGAAAACTGTGATTATTTCTGTCTGAGCCGTTTTCCTCTGTGTTGTTACCGGAAGATACAAAGAGGATTTTTTCCTGGCACATGACTTGCGATAGATTTGATGATGCAGCAGAAAAAAAAAGTAAAGGCGTTGAAACCTGTGATTATTTCAATGCGTTTACTGCAGATTAAACAGCTGGGAACAGGATGAAAGCAGGAGATGATTGCTCACGGTGTTTAAAAAGCTTACTGTAATGGTACGATTTTACGGTGATTTTACGAAGTAAAGAGGCTGCACTTTAGGGTTATGATCCTATAACTTTGGAGGAGTTAATGCTACGAAAAGCATGTTTCTAATCATGTAGTTTTCTTTCTTTTTTCAAGATAAGGTCGTTATTTTATACATTCATTTATTCCTTCTCTTCATATTTTGCAGGGCAGACAAACTGAGCGTATATAAACATGTGTCAGGCTGAATGGGAAAAGTCTTTTGGGGGCTCAGATCAAGAGCAGGTTGTTTGAAAAAAGAAAAGAAAAAAAGATTACGGTCAAGGCCTTTGGAATGAACACAATTCCGTTAATGGGAGGGGATTCCCCCCAAAAAAAACAGCAGGGTTGTGAGAGGATTAGCGTGTGTGTGTGTGTGTGTGTGTGTGTGTGCGTGTGTGTGTGTTTATGCAAAAATCTGATGAACGTCAAGGTTTGGACATGTTCAATAGAAGAAGAACATATAGTTGGACCAATGTGAGTCACCTTATTTGAATGAAGGTGTAACAGTTAACAGTCTGGGTTTGTTTCTGATTTCCTGTGCCCTCAGGCAGTGGAAAATGGGAACCAACATAGGGGCACAGTATCTGGGTCGACTTAGTCAGATGTTCTACCAGTCGGAGTGGGTGGCATTAGGGAGGATGGAGACACCAAGGTGGATGGGGAACAAGTCAGTCCAGAGAAGAGGGAAGGAGAAGACACCAAGCGGAGGAGAGAAGCGATGAGACAGTACTCTTGTTTGTCTGAGTGTTTCCACATACGCTAAGTCCAACCGAGCCTGTCTTAAGCTGCATTGGTAATCCTCCCGTCCCCCTCCTGTCTCGTCAGGACGAAAAAAAACATTAAAGATAATAGCCCTGAAACCCTGCCGCTCTCTGAGGCCGCGAAGATGAGTCCTTGGCAGGAACTCAGACGTGCGTCACTGAGGCTGGAAATGAGATGTGGCACCTATATCTCAACAAATAACAGGCCTTCTTGTCATAGATTTTGAGACTTCAGTTTGTGCGAGTAGGTCTGTGCTGTACGAGCATTGAGGGGCGGGCGGGGTGGGGTGTGGGGGGTACACACAGGCTCCGACATGCACCCGAAGGCGGCTTGTCAGAAGCTGCTTTTCCCAACTATTAGTTTCTCTCCGTTAGAACGCAGGTCTTGACATGCCCTCACACGACGCATCCTTCCCTCCCTTCCAACATGCATCATCACCAGTGACCAGCGTCAGAAAAACACACTCGATATAAAGAAGTTTCACTGTCCGTGTGTTGGAAAAATGACTGGGATCATTGGATTGGATATTAAAATATGACATGAGATTGGATTTTGTTTCTCAAATATATTCTAGAAAAATCTAATTAAAAAATACAGTTACAAGTATATATGTATATTTGTTTGGTCGAGTAAAATGAGCTGATTTAAATCTCTTTTCTGACTAGACACTCAGAGACTGGTGTTTATTATCGCTCAATATGAAAAATCATCTTAAAACAACACTTTAAAACAAACATGGTATGAACATGAACCGTTTTTCATCACAGGATAAAAGATATGGTATAATATGTAATATACAAATGACATAAATAAGAGCATCGATGGTAACAGGTCTAACTTCACCTTGGAATAAAGGTGTTGTTACACTGAGAGACTTTTCCAGATTAAAAATTCAGATTTTACATAAAGATATCAGTCAAATTTACATTCGTTACATTTTTTTTTATTATTCCTCAGTTCCCAATAAGGCCAAATTGCAATTGTGTGTTTATGTGTGTGTGTGTGTTTGTCCACGACCGTATTTGATATTAGATGGTGAATTGGACAAGTTGTTACATGTGTATATGGATGAAGGTCTGGCAATTATCACCTCGTCTCCCAGAGCCTGTCAGGACCTGCTTCCATCGGCCAATGTGCAATAGCAGCAGCAGAAGAAGGGATGGAAGGATGGAGGGATGATTGGATGGGTGAATATTGATGGAGAGACAGATGGATAAATGAATGCCTGGATAGTTTATGAATGCATGGTTTTGGACTAGATGATTTTTGGCGCATTAAAAATTAACCTAAATAGGAAAAAAAAAAGACAGAAACTGTCAGTCCAGGCACAATCATTTATTAAAATCCATTATTAATAAAAATCCTTTTTTTCCCATCACTCATTAAAGTGGAAGAATCTGCTCTATCGACAATAGAGGACTGCAATGCATCACTTGAACAATACCAAAAATCGCTGACCTCACAGACTAATGTGTGTTTATATGTGTGAGTGTGCGTATACATGCCAGTTCATTGTCAGTGCATGTGCGCACTCGTCAGCGTGCTGGACAAGTCGAGACGATACCCACGGCTTCCTCAGCCCGGAAGGCTGAAGACACGGGTGTGATTTATGACTTGTTAAAGCACTATGTCATGTTCAAAGGCCGTTATGATCAATCGGAAGCAACACAGTGGCTGCTGGACTGAATATGGGCGACTGGAGCATCTTTTGGGTGAAACTGAATTTAGAAATGCAGTACCACCACAGGACAGCAGGGCGGATTCAAAGGGTATTCGCAACTTTGTCAACTTCTGCCATGAATAAGTCATTCCATTAATCCATCCATTTTATCTGTTTATCCTGTTACCAGGTCACATGGGCAGCCAATACCACCCAAATCACTGCTCCATACTGGGTCTAGACCAGGTATGGGAAAACTAAGGCCAGGGGGCATAATGCGACCCGTTAAGATTTTTAATGCGCCCCCCCAACCTTGTCCAAATTTAATTATGTATTTATATATTCGTAATACTTCCGCCTTTTCCCTGCAATTATGTGTTTCCCCACTAGATGGCGTCTTAAAGGGCCTTAGAAATGTAGGATTTCAGGTTTTATAAATGACTTTCACATGCCATTGATCTTCGTTCAAACAAACGATCCATCTTTCTGCTATGAACTTGGACCCTGTGTCCAATTTTATGACCAATTGGACCAAAAGTTTGACCCATGCCTGGTCTTGACAGTACTATGTTCAGAGCACCTCAGTGGAGACCTGGCAGCTGGTGGATTAGAACCTGAAGCCTTGCGAACCCAAGTTGACTTACATAACCGCAGTTTTCACATCAACATAGATAAAAAATATTGGACTACATTTCCAATACAATTTCCAAAAGGGAAAGCGATACACAAATATACAAATGCTTGCACAAGGAGATGCCACTCAATTTCATTGTTTATATTTGTTACTGTGCCAATAAAGACCTTTCTGATTCAGTTAGGAGAAAAACCTTCACCATATTTGCACATGCTTTTCTTCTCCGGCCCATTCAGTTGGACAGTGTTCCTCCATGTATTAAAGATTGCCCTCAGCTTTGATTCGAGACTCGAACAATGGCAGGTTGGAACGTGACAGTGAATAATTGTACAAACCCCCCACGTCGGACGCATTCAGAAAGTGAGATCACCGTATTTCTTACGGTTGATGCCAAAACTAAACGTCCGTTGACTAGAAATTTGCGCACGTCTGCACCTGTGAGTATTATATAGCGATTGTACCATCGTGTCAGGCCTCTGACCCTACAGGTGATGTTTGTTTGACTTTTGGACACATAGCTACTAAATCACCACTGCCACCAACCACACTGACTTCAGACTCCCTCTGTCCAATCACTGGAGGAGTTAATAAATGGCTGAAAACCAAATCATTGGGTGAAAGATGTTGCAACAAGAACTTTTGAATCTGGGGAAAAAAAAGTATTTATTCATGGTATGGATGAGCTGTTGAAACTTGTCAGAGAAAGTTAGTTGGGAAAAGGTAATACAGTGCACAGGTATTTCTATCGCCCTGAAGGGGAGTGCTCATGGCCAAGTGTGTGTGTGTGTCTGTGTGTGTGTGGTTGCCTTGTTGGTTTAGACACAGTGGGAAAATACAAACAGATTTTGTTTATAGCCCAGACAGCAGTTGTCTAGGCAAATACAATAGTGTAGTTGGAAAGAACACAACTCACCTCAGTAGATAGGACAGTTATTGACCACATGACACTTTCTCAGCATTAGCCTGGTTGTTGTACTTTTTTCACAAATTTAGTTTCTGTTCCATTTTCTTCCTGTGGGGGGCCCTACCTAAACCTGGGCAACCTCTGGCAGTTAAGCACTAAAGTATGTTTAGTATCATTTTTTTTAATTAAACCACCAGAGAGTAGAATATTCTGATGTTATTTCCTAATTGACATGAAAAATATCCTGAAAACTTCATTAAATCTGAGCAAACTAGGGCCTGGGGACCAATCGTGGACCATTGAGTTATTAAATCTGGCCGTCTAAGGGAAAGGAAAGCAAACTCCTTGTCAATGTGACATTGTGATCCACACCACACAGGCAGATTTGAGCCCCCGGGAGCAGTGAGTGGGGACGGTGCCATGCTCAGTGGACCTCAGTGGTAACTTGGCAGTTGCCAACTCAGTAGGGGGATTCAAACCGGGGGCCTTGCGGACCCAAGTCCGCTAACGTAACCACTTGGCCACCAACTGCCCCTAAACATGTCTGAATTATATACCCCTGTCATTGTGACATTGTGATTCACTGCACACAACGTTGTGTGACCCCTGCATTTAAACCGTCACCAAAGTGAACAGTGTGCAGCTTTGAGGAGCAGTGGGTGGGGACGATGCCAGGCTCAGAGGCAACTTGGCAGCTCGCACTATACTGTATAATCATTATCCTTTCATTTAACCTAGTTCACGCAAATGTCCCATCTATCTTACCCTGTCAAATTTTATTCCCAACTTAAGATTTCTTTTTTCTCTGTTTTATATATTGACTGTAAATGGATCTCCGCCTGTTGAATCAGCAGTTATTACATCAAAATCCATTCATGATACATACATCTAAAATATTCTTTAATGATAATCTAGCCTCGTCATCTAGTCAACAAGATCCATCCTCCTTATCTGCAGAAACACTTACATTAAAAGTAATGTCAACCCTGACGCTCAGCATGTGTCAGACGCTGTGCTGTAAATTCACGTCATAATTGCACCGTTGCATTTTTATTTCACTTTACTCCCAACAAGTCCACGCACGACACCTGTATTGGTTTCGTTACCGTGGGGAAGGTGCCATTTTAATTTCGAAGATTTTGCGATTGTGTTGAGGCACGTTAAATCCTTTGTCCTGATGTCTTTGGATGGGTTTGAACAGGCAGCAGAACACGTGCACGTGCAGATTTAATAGAAATTTGGCTTCGATGCAGTACTAGTAGTATTTTCTCACCACGCTCACTCAGACGTCTAGGTTTTGTTCATTTGTTTATTTGGCATTGTTAAGGTTTACGTTTTCTTTACTTTGTTTTTTTGACAACCCTCATTAATTACAGTATATCTTAACTACACAGTTATTACTTTTAACAATCGATTGCATTTTTGTTTTATTGTCCTGTTTTTTTTTCATCTTCCTTCTGTAAATTATTCATTTTTATTTGACCTTTTTTATTTATTCTATGTTTGTTCAGCAAAAAAAATCATATTTCTTCTATCACTTATGATAAAAGTATGTTACTAGGTCACTCCATGGTCATTTGTGGCCCTGATGTGACCCTCGGATGACCATTTCCTATAGATAACTCTAAGATGATGGACTAGAGAGTTGACTTTATGTCTCGTTTTTGGTCTTTTCATCTTCTAGTACTCCCCACTGTTGAAAAAACTCTACTGTCAGATTGCCAAGACCTGCCCCATCCAGATCAAACTCTCCTCCCCTCCTCCACATGGCAGCATCATCAGAGCCATGCCCGTCTACAAGAAGGCGGAGCATGTCACAGAAGTGGTCAAACGCTGCCCTAACCATGAGCTGGGACGAGACTTTAACGATGGTAATAACAGTCAGTTATAATACATTTTGTATATCTCTGTAGTAAAGTGTAACCACATCTTCACATTTCAACCTCCTTCTCATCCCTGTTTTTTTTCTTTTTTTCACAAAGGCCAGGCAGCACCAGCCAGTCACCTGATCAGGGTGGAGGGAAATAACCTCTCTCAGTACGTGGATGATCCTGTCACGGGCCGACAGAGTGTCTTCGTGCCGTATGAGTCTCCACAGGTGGGTGTTCACTGGTCACTGTCTGTATAAAAACACAATGCATCATACTGTAGTTTAGTGTATCTGGAGCAGATAAGAATATCTTATCACACTGCATCATACTGTCAACCTTCCTGTGGGTGGGAGCCTGGAAGTCATGTGGGTCCGGACGGTGCTATGCACAGGGCATCGAACAAGAACCCTTGTAGACCCAGGTCTGCTTCCCTAACCACTGGGCCACCAGCTACCGCCCTTTTATTATCCCTATATAAATTAATACTCTTTACAATGGATGGAGCTTAGAGTCTTAGAGATGATGACTTTTCACATGGGAACAGCATCACACCAAACCGCCTGCAACAACACTACATTGCGCTGCAGTACTGCCCTCTAGCGGCTAATTAATTATACCTACACTCAGAGCAGGATTCTTTAAAAATAAAAAAGGAGGGCGATTGTCCATTTTAAAATGATAAATTAATTATTATCTCTGCTGCAGGTGGGGACAGAGTTTACCACCATCCTGTACAACTTCATGTGCAACAGCAGCTGCGTCGGGGGCATGAACAGGAGACCCATCCTCATCATCATCACCTTGGAAACAAGAGAGTAAGTCAGTCCAACATGGCTTTACTCTCTTTCTATCTTTATGTGTCATTCTCTCGTTCAAACACTTTCTCACTACACAATGTCAACCAGTCCCATCCTGATGAGCATGCTTTTTTTATTATAATTGTCCTTTTCAGTGGTCAAGTCCTGGGTCGAAGGTCGTTTGAAGGACGGATATGCGCCTGTCCCGGCAGGGATCGTAAAGCCGACGAAGACCACTTCAGGGAACAGCAGGCCCTGACTGAGAGTGTGTCCAAAAATGGCAACGTCAACAAACGAAGTGAGTTAAAATTCTCAGTTGATGTTTGTCGTGATGTAGAACTCAGTGATTTGACCGACTTTGTCATTTCCAGACTTTAAACAGAGTCCGACAAATATTCCCAGTCCAAACATCAATATGAGGAAGAGAAGACACGGAGAGGAAGAGATTTACTATATTCCTGTAAGTATGTGATATTATGATGAAGGACTGTAGCTGTAGCTCATGTACAACAACCATACATTCTAATAACGTAGACCTACAGTGTGTGATGTCCTAGAGTGTGTTATCATTTGATGTTTGTTGCTTTTGCGACAGGTTCGTGGCAGAGAGAACTTTGAGCTGCTGATGAAGATTAAAGACAGTTTGGAGCTGGTGGAGTTGGTGCCGCAGCAGTTGGTGGAGTCCTATAGACAACAGGCACAGCAGCAGCTGCTGCAGAGGCCGTGAGTTTCTACTGCACACACACACACACACACACACACACACATTACACCAAAAGAAAATGTTGTATGTGATACTCAATTAAAGTGATACTAATCTGATATGAAATATAATGTAAAGTATTTGAGTCTCCTGAGTATTTTTTACCATATTATTACTGGGGATGCCTGACATGAACTTTATTGTCAATATCTGATATGCAAACAATTAAATTTGTGATTCCAAAGTCGTTCGATTCCCATGTAGCAGGGCAGTAGTGGAAGTTAGAGGCCACCTTATTAATAAGGTGAAAACAGTGTTTCTCAATTATTTTATGCCCTCTAGTGGACAAAATTAAAATACTATGACATTTGACTGGATTGTAAATGAGGCACTGTAATATTTTGAGAGCATACATTGCTTTATTGTGTTTTTATTATCGGAGGAAAAATCCAAAAGTGATTCTTACTGTCAATATCTGGGGAATAATATTGGATACTGCAACAGTATTACACAGCTCTGTCATTTTTCTACAACGTTTCTATACTCACCTTTTAACAAGCACTAATCTACACGCAACACAATCATTAGAATGTCCCCATTTCCAGACTAATAGTTCCTCATTGTCCCCCCAGGAGTCACATATCATCTCCAACCTCTTACTCTCCACTGTCCAACATGAACAAACTCCACACACACGGCGGCCTGGGCAAAGCTCCCTCAGCCAACCAGCTGGTGGGGCAGCAGCTCCAGCAGCACCACCCTGCCCCCACCTCCGTAGGTCACATGGGTGAGTACAACCTTTCAACCCAATCCCTGGTTTCTGGTTCAGACATATGAAGCCTGTGCTGGTTGTTCATCCAACTCTGTCTTGCAGGGTCCAACATGCTCAACAGCCACCACATGCAAGCCAACGGTGACATGAACGGTGGACACAGCAGTCAGACCATAGCGTCTGCCTCCCACTGCAGCCCACCTCCTCCATATAACCCTGACCCCAGCCTTGTCAGGTACCTCACTCTCCAATGACACTTTGACTTTGCTTTCTACTAAAGACCATGGTGTTTCTCTGTTATCATGTTTAAAGACATTCTGTTTATGGCCAGAAGTGTACGATAAGAACATTTTGTAAAGATGTGGCTTGTGAGAATATGAAGCTCCACTAACCAGGTTGCTCCATGATACAGATGTTTACTTTAATAGCGCAGCTACATGCACTAAAACTGTGCAGAAGGGATTTTTAATCAATCCATGCATTAGGCCGAGCTTGAGACTTAATATTTTAGCTTTTATTGACCTAAGGGCTATTTCTTTGACATTGATTGTCCAATTGTTAACAATTATTTGACAGGATAGTTGTTTTGTATATTTAAAATCTAGTAAAGTTACTGAAACTAAGGTGGAATCAAGATGTTCTGATGGAAAGAACTTAAATGATTGACTCCAAAAACACACCTACTACCTAAAACACATTTCACTGAAACCCAAACCCTGGGTGTCAGTGACATCATCAACGTTTGACCTGCTTTCCTATAGCGTGTGTTTGATTGTATTGACTGACTCTGATCATTCAGCCCAGCCAGAGGAGTTAATGTCATCTTAGAGTGTGTGTCATCAGCATCTTGAAACCTTCACCCTGTTGTGGTTTATTACAGCCTGCTGCACAAAAACCCTTGAAATGCACTTCATTGAAAATTTCTACTTCTTTATGTGTTTTATGTATTTTCTACCTGTCTATATATTGTGTTGATGCAGTTGTTAACAATTCTTTACAGCAGAGCTTTTCTTTATGTTGTTCATTTATTATATTTTGCATTTCATTTGTACAGGTAGCATCCATTTACACTGTATGTTTTGCCAGAAAGTCAAATAATTCCTGTATTTATAATAAAGCTTTTTTTCCCCAAAGCAACGATCGCCTAATGAATCATTAATTACACGTCTTTGTTTTTACCCAAATCTGTCAGAATATGTTTTGATGCAGATCATAAGTTTAATGCAATGAGCCACAGACATCATTAACATGGGGGTAGAACACACATGACGTAGCAGCAGTTCACATGGGCGTAGAAAATAAACAGACAGAGAAACATATCAGTAAGTTTATAATATTAAAAGTGCTTTTAAATGACAGATGGTGATTTTAGGTTTATAATATTCACAAATCAGGTTTAACTCTGTAGCTGTGACTTAAGGACAGTCTAAGCAGTGCTGCTTTTCTCCCTCTTACAGTTTTCTTACCAGCCTGGGCTGTCAGAACTTCATTGAGTACTTCACCTCACAGGGCCTCCAGTCTGTCTACCATCTTCAGACTCTCACCATGGAGGTAACCACCCTCAGTCACACAACCATCAAACACATCGAAACTAAACAGAATAGTGAAGAGTTTAATGATATAATAGTCATTTGAGAAAAATTTCCCCAATCACTGGAAAATCCCATGTGGTTTTTATGTAGTTCAGCTGTTTCATCAGAGACCTGACGAATTGTAGACAATACTGTAGTCCCATTCTTATTTTCCTTTCAGCTTGTCCCTTTTTCAGGGGTTGCCACAGCGAGTCAACAATCTCAACCCCCCCGTCCTCTGTATTTTCTACTCTGACTTCAACTACCCCCATGTCCTCCCTCACTGCATCCATCAATCTCCTCTTTATGTCCTACATAGAGCTCCATCTCCCTCCTCCAAACATGTCCAAACCATCTCAATCTGTCTTCTTTAGCTTTTTCTCCAAACCTTCCTGTCTGTGTTGTCCCTCTAATCACCTCATTCCACATCCTGTCCATCCTTGTCTCTCCTAAAGAGAATCTCAGCATCTTTGGTGTATTAGAACTTAAATATGTGAAGAGTGTCCGCTAAGATTCATTCTTTGTGAGTGTCTTTCTTTAATTCCTTCCAGTAAGTCAGAATTGTCTTCAACTAAACAGGCTGAGAGTTCAATTGATTCTGTGGTCATTTACATTAGAAGAATATTATATTTTATTGCATATACATTGGGTGAGATTGTTGTCGTCTTTCCTTATACCTTTCCTCCACTTTATGTCTGTTTTCCCTTTGCTCAGGATTTAGGCGCTCTGAAGATACCAGAGCAGTCCCGTCTCATCATCTGGCGAGGTCTGCAGGACATGAAACAAGGTGTTCCAATTCAACTCCCAACTTCAACTCATCACCATGACTACAACAGCCAGCCACTGCTTCGCTCCAGCAGCAACATGGCCGCCTCAGCCATGGCAGCCATTGGAGCTGCAGGTGGGGAGCTGCAGCGTCAACGCGTGATGGAGGCGGTTCATTTTCGTGTGCGCCACACCATCACCATCCCCAACAGAGCAGGGGTGGTCGGAGCACCGGGCATGGCCACGGCTGCAGATGAGTGGGCCGACTTTGGTTTTGATATGCCCGATTGCAAAATGTCGCGCAACAAGCACTCGATCAAGGAGGAGTTCATGGAAAGTGAGGTTCACTGAGCCTGAAGAAAACTGCTGTGGTGGCATACTGTTCCATAATCACCCTATTATTGGAGTAAAAAGTCTGGGAAGAGACTTTCACTATTCAGTTGTATGTTGCTGTTGGCGTTTATGCAGAGAGTCATTTTTTTTTATGTGGTCTGCATGTTTAGTGTACTCTAACACTATTTCTTGGCACTACTGCTGATACATTGTACTTAAACAAAATGCTCCATCGAGAAGAATGAACAAACACTAAACACCACGTTGACAGTGCAGTTCAAATCACAAAAATGTGTTGTCAAAAAAAAAAGATTAGCCTATCTGGGTTTTCTGGTCCTACCTGTGCAATACCAGACTGTACTGTTTAGTCTTTAAGACCATCCACAAACATTTAAGGTCAAGTGTAGCAACATGACAACAGCAAACATGTAAATATCAAGTTCTCGACTGACCTATTTATTGTTTTTCTCATCCTAGTTTTTTTGTGCAAATGTATATACTGTACTGCAACTTGTAAATGTTCCAACCTTGGTGACTAAATATATGTTAACATAAATGTATCAACTCTTAAAAATAAACAGGTTCATATTTAAACTGTTATTAAAATATATATAAATAAGTGAATTGAACTGTTGCAAATGTAGGGGGAACACAAATGGGTGAATCAGTCCAATGCAAAGTACCCAGATGTAGTTGATTCCCCCACGTTACTGTAATATAAACTAGGCCATAGGATGGGGTTAGTGTTTTTAATATAAGCGACGTGTTGCCTGTTCAAAAAGTCATAATGAAAGAACATGTAATGTCATAATATCCATTATTTTCCTATAATGCCACATATGTATAAGCAGTATTATGTCTTAATTACAGGGATTTAATCTGGTTTGTGAATAATGAATCAAAAAAGAGAACCCTGCAAAACAAGACACTAGAAAAACCAGTAGCATCTCTGTTCATCAGTGTGTATTTTAAAGACCTTGCAAAAAAAGGATTCCGTATTGATGATAGATAGCTGTGTACCATGTGTGCTTCATGACACGGCGTTGTGGACATTTATTTGCGACATTCCAATTATATTCCGAGATTGCCAGTGAATATGTTTAAACATATTGCAATCCGGGAATGGTTTGAAACTTGTGTGTAGCACGTAACTAATTTTGTAGCAGTGACCTTCTATAGCCGACAGACCCGCTCACCACCAACTGGTCAAAAATAGAGCACTTTAATGTTTTAAAATTATTTAGGATCATTTTGTGCTTGTGATCAGTATTATATATTACTCTGTATATATTGCTTGTATTTTGTTTTGATATTCCAGGTGATTTTTTATATGAATAAGTGTGTAACTATTGTTCATCAATGTTGCCATGTAACTTTCTTTAATGTCTCTGTAATTAAAGTAAGGAAAAAAACTTCAAAACTATGAGTTTTTTATGTTCCACAAACAGTTCTTCTTGTCACAGCCATACTGAGAGACTCTTGCTAAATAATGTTACCATTTATATAAACATCGTCAAAGAAGTCGATAACTTTAAAAGACTGGAATTTTATAGTACAATATAAAATAATAACTCGCATAACACAACGTTTTGCTCCTAAGCCTGTCTGTAATGAATACACGGGTCATCTACAGTAGAAAATAACTGTATTGTTCATTACAGTGGCGTCAGCGGTTCGATTACCTCGGGGATCTTTCGTATGGTCTGGCGTTCATCTGACACATTACGGAAGTACTGACGTGTACACACATCAGTTTGCTCTGGAGGCGGCTCCTTGTAGGTAGTGCCGGTTAGTAGCGACAGCGGCCGAATCAGGTAAGAGAGAATTCCCATTGATTCATTTCACTGCTCTTATAAATATTTTACGATAGAGTTCAACAAAAGCAAACAGAAATACTCGAAATACCATTTGTTTTAACAAAGAGTGGTGAAATCTTAACAAATAGCTGAAATTGCGCTGGAGTCAAACGGCGAATTTATCCTGTATTCCGGAAGTGAGTTGTCAGATTCTCGAAGTCATCGACGGCCTTTGTAGTTTTTCTTGGACCGGAAGTATGTTATTTTTAACGTCGAGAAAACTGGCGATGAACTACATTTTGTTTTTTAAAGGCTTGTTAGAGGCACGAGTGTTAGCGTGTGGTAAATGTAGTCTTTTTTGTGCATTTAATGCTGCGCGTATCCCTACAAAAACTACATAGCCCATACTATTGCTATCCAGGGGAAAGGGCAATGTACAGTTAGTTAGCCTGAGAGCTCTATCCAAAGCTAATTTCTGAGCTAACGTGAGTATCTCTGAATATATTCCACGAGAATTTCGCGAAAGATGTTGTGTGTATTGTATTATTTCTTTCAATAAATACACCCATTTATGTATTTCTATGTTAAACAGGGCATTATAAACACGTTCTCAATTCAAGTGCTCCTGAGCGAGCTATGCCGCTAACGTTAGCAAGGAACAACAGCTTCCATTTCTGCACGATCTTTCCTTTCAAACTAATAGTAGTGTATAGAAAAAAAATACATACAACCTTTTGAATGAAGCGATATTAATGGCATGGCAAAATAATCACAAACTACGGTGATGATTGGTCAGAATACATAGTGAATGTCAGATACATTCGTGATCAAACGAATGGATCACTAATTTAGTTGTGTAGTTAAAAAATAGAATTGGTCTATTTTGGACTATTTTTAATGAGTGAAATTGATTTCAGTTCTTTATTTCTCTATATAGAGCGTGTATTGGTCTTGAACTTGTCTTTTTTTTTGGTGTTTTGATGTGTTTTTTGACGAAGGTCGTCATTCCCCACTGTAAATCCACACTGAGCCCTTCGTAACATTGTTTCAAAAGATGATTAAAAATGTTGTTTACGGTCAACAGGGCAATCACCAGAATCATGTGTAGTTTTACTCCCTAATTCTAGGCTTTCGCTACTCAACATTCTCCCCAGTAGCGGACTCTCTTATCTAGTCCCCTCTAAAACTAGAAAATCCAGAGCATCATCACAGTAAAAAAAAACCCTGCCCTGCAGCTTAAACTGGCTTGCTCAGTGTAACGAGTTCAGTCACCCTTTCTTAACGTTTAACCAAGACAAATATTAGATTAACATATTTTTATTAACTTTGTATTTTTTTGCTGTTTTCTAGAATGTCAGAAGGGGACAGTGTTGGGGACTCGATCCATGGGAAGCCGTCTGTTGTTGCTGCTTTCTTCACAAGGACTGGACAGGTAACGCTTCGCTGTGAATCACACATAATAATCCACAAATTGATTGATTCAATTGTTAATCCCTAAACAAATTTGCTAAAACATTTGTCTTTAGTGTATTTGCAGTGTGTCACGGCAAGTGTTTGAATTTCACGTTGGCTTACCAGGTGTTTGTTCCAAGAGTCAGTTTTTGTTTTTTTTTATCAGATCTATCAGTCATGGCTGGACAAATCAACACCGTATTATGCTATGCGATGGGTGGGGACTCTACTACTAACTGCAATCTACATGATCAGAGTCTACCTACTACAGGTACGTGTGTCGTGGATTCAACTGAACTCTGATATAGTCATTATTTGTAGAATTCCTTGTCTGTGAGTCTGGGCTGGTCATATTCAGATGTATGATGTTTACAATGCGTCACATGACGTCTGAGAGTCGCTTAATACTTAAACTTTATCAGTTTTTAAGCTTTGTATATTGAAATAAAATGTTCTTATGTGACTCTGTTTTTCAGGGCTGGTACATAGTCACATATGCCTTGGGTATCTACCACCTTAACCTCTTCATTGCTTTTCTATCACCGAAAGTGGATCCTTCACTGCTTGATGAAGGCAAGTGGACTGTGGTGTAATTATGTCTTCCCATCGCTGTCTCTCCATCCAGCCGAGATGACATGAATAATGTGTTGACCTGGTTTTGTGCAGATGAAGGTCCAGCCCTTCCTACCAAGCAGAATGAGGAATTCCGCCCCTTCATCAGGAGGTTGCCTGAATTCAAGTTCTGGTGAGTCCAGTTTTTATTGATATTCTTTATAAAATGTATATATTTTGTTGTTCAAGCTGAAGTCTTGAAGCAATACAATGTAGCTACCAGATAGGAGACAAGGAGGAGATTTATGGATGCAGTGAGGGAGGACATGGGGGTAGTAGGAGTCAGAGTAGAAGATACAGAGAACAAGGTGAACTGGAGTTGATTTGCTGTGGTAACCTCTGAAGAAAGAACAAGTCAGCAGGAGAAGTTCAAGCTGACATTGCAGCATTATCACACAGTGTTCGGATTGTTTTATCTGTGTTATTCCTTTACCAACAAGTGACTTCAGCCGTGATCCATCAAACTACTAAGATATCAAGTCAAAATCACATTATTTTTCCATTTAAAGAAGCAGTCTCAAACTCAAATAGGTTGTGGGTCACTGCCCCCACTGTCGTTTTGCCAAAGGGCCTCATTAGCAGTTAATGTTCAATACAGAAGAAAAAATACAACACTTCAGACAAGTCTTGTAATACTCACATTCATCCACAGCAGTGTCTACAACTGTGTGCATCAAACAAAACTATATATATATATTTTTAAATCTTGTGGGCCTCACCTACATTCATCTTTCACATCAAGGTGCGGGCTACAAAATATTGCTCCACGGGCCGCAAGTTTGAGTTCCCTGAAAATGTATTGCGGCCTATGTTGTGTTAATGCAAACTTTGTCTGTTACTCTACATAAACGTGTTGCAAGTTGATACACTTTTTGGTTTGTCTTTCATTGCTGCATTGTGTGTTTTAACAGTTTGTAAAAAGTTATCTCAATGACTGCAGCTCAAACTCTAAGGAAAATTAGTTCAACATATGAAGTCAACAGTGTCTCAGTCTTGATGATGCAGAAATGCTTATAATCTCATTTCCTCCTCTATAAATATCAGGCTGCAGCCACTGCGTCATAATTGAGGCCTGTTGTCACAGCAGTGTTGATGCTGATGACCCAAATTCTAAAGTGTCTCAACCTGCTGGGTGGCTTTTGGATCTTCTATAAATAATACCTGGATTTATTGTGTCTTGTCTTTTTAGGAAGTAAGAACAGAATATATTTTACATTGAAAATGGAGCTAAAATAAAACTGTGTATAGACAATGTTAACTGCTGTTACATCTACTCTCAACTCGTCTCCTTCATCCGTCTCATACGAACACATTCACCAGCATTGATAACAAACACATTTGTCAAATGAACTGTATCCAGTTTGTGTTTGATTGTGATTTTCACTTCCTGGCACCGACATCACCCAGATTGTATTTCTCTGCAGGCATTCAGCGACGAAAGGCATCGTCATCGCCATGATTTGCACATTCTTCGAAGCCTTCAACGTGCCAGTCTTCTGGCCTATACTTGTAATGTACTTCATCATGCTCTTCTGCATCACCATGAAGAGGCAGATCAAGGTGAGCCTCAGGACACACCATGGTTGTCCACAGATTTGTACCAACCCTGTATTTTTAATACTAACTCTTTTTTTGTTTGTTTCCATCCCTTTTTTTTCCCAGCATATGATCAAGTACAGATACATACCCTTCACACATGGGAAGAGAACGTACAAAGGCAAGGAGGAAACAGGGAAAACCTTTGCTAGTTAAAAACCCCTTTAAGCCCCGCCCCCTGTCCCCTACACCTTACCTTTCGTCTTTTCAAATCTGACGGTCCTGGCTGTTGGGCAGTGATGAAAGTTAGAGATTTTCCTTCTTTTCTTTTTGTAAGCGGAACAGTTAACATGACATAAAATAAATCAAACCCCACATGAGCCGTTGTTCACGGTGCTGGATGAAGACATGACGAGGCTGGACCACCTCAGTCTCGGCCTGAGCCTTTATCTTTTTTTTTTTTTGCAGGATTTTTAGTGTTTGTTTGCATTTGTCATACAGTAGTAAAAAAGGATGAGATTCAGTGTTGCCTTTTTTTTTTTTAAGTTTTCACCTTGTGGGGTAAGTATGACGTCACCGATTATTAAAATTAAAGAAAAAAAATATAACATTATTTTTAAAGTCTTGTTGATAAATTCTTCGATTAGGCCGAATCCAGATAAAATAACTTTGCCAAGTCCTGTTTGTTTGTCACATGTTCTGTGGAGAGTCAGTAGTGATAGTGGAAAACATTGTGTTTGGAATGAAACTGGAAGGTTATGAAGTCTTGGAGTGTGAAGCTGATCTGAGTTTAAAGTGTGTATGTTTTTGTGTTTTGTCCTCACATGTACACGTGCAAAGAACTGGCGTATGCATAGTGGCCTGTTAATGATAAACTATTATTTTTTTTCATAGCACAGATTATTTAAAATCTCTAACGAGCATCCATCACACATTTTTTTTTGTAACGTTGATAAAGTGGCAGCGACACAGATCTTGTCCTCTTTAACCTCATCGTTTCTCCCCTCTCCTCCCCTTTAGTTCATTCACTACTTTAATAACAATTCTACAAAATAAGATGCAACACAGTACAAACCTGTTCAATACAAATCAGACTCCATAGAAGCTTTTTTGGCCTTGAAACTCTCCTGTTTCAAGGTCTAAGATCAACGGAGCTGACCCTGTGTTGAAGCTGCTGCAGTAGCTCCTGATCTTAGTTGTTTTGTTTTTATTTTTTCCTTCTAAACTTTCTTTTTCAGAAACAAACGCAAAGTCATTCCAAGCAAACTGTTGTTCTCTTTCTTTTGCAGAGGAGACATAGGAAAAGAGAACATTTATAAAATACAAATGGATGAAGTCCAGGGCGATCACACTTTTCCTCTCTGTAAACCTTGTATTTTTTTTTTCATTTCCCATTTGATTTTTATCAAAAATGTTGGGGATTTATCAGTCACGTTACATTTGATCAACACTGTAGTAAACAGAAACTTTTTCTTAAAAAGTTTGTTTCAAGCGATTGTCTGGAGGATGTGTGTAAATATATAAATATATTTTAAAGAATGATTTTTTTTTTCTGTCTTTTAATCACCATAGTCTTTCCTGATGGTTATTTCATTATTTTTTGTTTCATCCTAATTTGACAAAACTAGTACTGGATTATTGGGTCTAAATTGAATTCATTAATTAAATTAAACATGTTTACCATGAAATTGCATGTTCTTGTTTTCTTGTGATACAGTTATTTAAAAAAAAAAAAAGATTTTAATAGCTAAAGTGTAATTTTTATCACTCCAAATGCTATTAAAGAGGCTGTGTCCCTTCTATCAGTACATTGTTGTCTTTCTTGTTCTTATTCCCCAAAAGCTTGTTTATAATATTTATATTTTGTTCTATATATAATACAAACACCATTTTTGCAACCTATAGATAATAATAGTCTAAATGTGGCTTCTAAAAATGTCTTGGACAGAGAAGACAGTCATAACATAGGAAAAGTAGTGTTCTGGTGCATCCTGTACCAAAACTAAACTTTGAGGTCAATCGAAGCAAGACGGAGTGTGTGTGTGACTGTAAGGGAGAACAGTGGAATGGGGAGGTTACAAGAAGCGGAGGAGAAGAGGTGGAGAAGTTGAGATACTGACGATTAACTGTTCAGAGCAGTGGAGACTGTGGAAGAGAGGAGAAGAATAGAGTACAGGAAGGATGGAACAACTGGAGAAAAGAGTCAGGAGTGATCTGTGATAGAAGAGAGTCAGCTAAGGTGAAGGAGAAGGTTTAAGGGACAGTGGTGAGACCAGCCATGATGGATGGATTAGAGACACTAGGAATAGACAGAGCTGGAGGTGGAGGAGTTAAAGATGCTGAGATTCTCTTTAGGAGAGACAAGGATGGACAGGATCAGGAATGAGGTGATAGGGACAACACAGACAGGAAGGTTTGGAGAAAAAGCAGAAGACAGATTGAGATGGTTTGGACATGTTCAGAGGAGGGACAGTGGATACATTGGTAGAAGAATGATCCTAGAGATGGAGCTACCAGGTAGGAGACAAAGAGAAGTCTGATGGGTGGAATGAGGGAGGACATGGAGGTAGTTGGAGTTAGCGTTGAAGATACAGAGAACAGGGGAAGATGGAAATTGTTGCTGTGGCAACTCCTGAAAAGGGATACAATTTCAGCCAAAACCATAGGACCCAGTACCAAAAGACCCTGAGAGTAAAAAAAATATATATATATAAACCTAGTAAATAAACCATATAAGATCCATGCTAATCAAACTATACTAAATTCTGTAGTTTGGTCATTGTTTCCATAGATGTCAAACCTGTTAGTGACTGGGTAAATAACAAACATGTTGCAGTAGGAGTACTGTATGTGGATCCGTTCAGATCTTTTATTTGTTTGCATACTGATTTGTTAACACCTTTTTGTATGGAAATGATCTCAGTGGGTAGAGTGTTAACATCGTCTCTGCAAAGGTTTAGTTTTTCACCTCGTCATGACGCCTCCATCTGAGTCTCTCTGCCTTCTTGGAGTTCTTATTTTGACTTCACCTGCCACGGTCTCTGGTTCAGAGTTTCAGCTGGATGGAGATTATTTGATTGGTGGACTTTTTGACATCCATCATGCCAGTGGCCCTTTGGATCATGACCATCAACCATCAACCATCAACTGTTCCAGGTGAGATTTACTAAAATCTTCAAGGATCTCACACCCACATTTCAGAGATATTATGTTATTTTTACATACGTAATGTACGATTACACGAGACACTTAGGCCTCCGTCTTCCCCCTCTGTCCCCAGCCAACCGCTTATTTTGTCAAGTTACCGAAGGTTTCAGGTGATGAGATTTTCCGTGGAGCAGATCAACAACTCCACTGATCTTCTGCCCAACGTGTCGCTGGGCTATGACATATTTGACCACTGTTCAGATGTTCACAACTTCCCAGGTATTTTTAGTCTCATCTCAACCAATGGCTCCATCACACCTCGGGCCAAGGCAAACAAGAGTCTGTCCCACGTTATTGCCGTGGTTGGTACGTACACCAGCACTCAGACACTGACTGTTGCCCCAATATTCATGATGGATTTGATTCCATTGGTAAGTTTGCCACTGAGTGACATTTAAACAGATATTCATCCTTCCTCCATGTTGATAATGAGGTTATTGTTTTATTCCACAGGTCAGTTATGGAGCTGCCAGCTCCATCTTTTCAACAAAAAAGAAACATTTCCCATCTTTCTTCCGAACGGTGCATCCCAATAAAGATGTCATAGATGTCATCTTCAACATCTTACTGCACTTTGACTGGCGTTGGGTTTCTTTCTTCTACATAAACAATGATTACGGCAGAGACGGCCTGGAGACCTTCATTAAAAGGATAAAAGAGACAGAGATTTGCTTGGCGTACTCCAAAGGCCTCGACTATGATACCAATTACAGACACGTCTTCAGACAGATTCATTACCAGGAAGTGCGGGTCATTATTGTTTTCGCACCAGAATGGACCGCAGAAGCTGTGGTAAATTCAGCAATAAGTCTAAACGTCAGCAACAAAGTGTGGATCGCAGGAGACGCATGGGCTCGAAACAAGAAACTGTCCCAACTGAGTGAGATCAGGACGATCGGGACAGTGCTGGGAGTCGCTGAGCCACGCAGGCTCATACCTGGTTTTTGGCAATTTCTTCTCTCTTCACAAAGCAAAACCAAGGGTGTTTTTAAAGAACAGCGGAAGTCATGCAATCAGGATTTTAACGCCACACACCTGAGTGCAGCGATGATCATGGCTGCCGACCCGTCCTTCTCCTTCCCTGTGTATTCTGCTGTGTATGCTATTGCACATGCCTTACACAATGTCTTACAGTGTGGAGGAGGAACATGTAAGGACAACATGACAGTGTACCCATACATGGTAGGTAGAATATGGGTGACACAGACAAGGAAACCTCAGACACTACAAGAGTTATTGTATTATGCATCAATATATTAGCCCTTAATATGAATCAGTGAGGAGTCCCCACATGGCATGAAATATCTGAAACACACTGCAGTACCCTGTATACTGTTTTCCTGAATGTCTTTTCATTTTTAGTTTACTATTTTTGACTGTTTATCTCTTTAGGCTAGGGGTTTCAAACTCGTGGCTCGTGGGCCATTCATGGCCCGTGGAACAGTATTTTGCGGCCCCAACCCCAATATTTTATATATTTGTTCTCGACATTTTTTGGTAAATCCTATAGTTCTCCAAACCCTGATCCAAAGTCTCCTTCTGGTTCAGGGTTGTATTTCACAGAATCTATGGGAAACAGATTTTTATTTAATGCTTTCTTTTGTATTGAACACTGAAAGCTGACGCGGCCCTTTGGTAAAATGATAGTGTGGGAGGTGGCCCTCAAGACCCCTGGGCTACAAATGATGAAAATAATGCAAAAATAATTATGTTAGAGTGGAAGGATTGTTTTTAACTCTGGTGATCTTATAACACAACCTACAGGTTAACCTGTAGGGTCTTGAGACGGTTACATCCGTTTAAGGGGAAAATGGTTGTATTTTTAAGTAAAAATTGCAAAAGGAAATTACATATATTGGGAAATAGGATATTAATAAATGTTACAACAGACCTTAAAAATTTCACTAATCTTAAAAACCTACAATGCACGGCAGCTTGTAAATATGGCTCTTGCAAAGTTACGAAACAGAAAGAAAAGTAAATCTCATCTCTTTAAGCAGTAAATCTAGTGAGAATGACAAATCAATGCATCTCTTCTGATTGTTGTTTTTACCAGATTTCAGCAGAACTGAAGAAATCAAATTTCACTCTGTTAAATGAGAGAATTCAATTTGATGAAAACGGTGACCCCATGTTTGGAGCCTTCTCTGTAGTTTATTGGAACCATCACGGTGTTGCCCAAGATGTTGGATTCTATCATTTTCCACCGTCTCCTGAATTCTTCATCAACACCTCCAAGATCCTGTGGCACGGAAATGGAGAAGTATACATTTAAAGTTATTGATGTTACAGTATTTCGGTAACGGCTGTGATCTTTCCTCTCTCTCTGTTTCCTGTTTTCATCCAGACCCCAGTGTCAGTGTGCTCCCCAGAATGTCCTGCAGGGTATGCAAAAGAGCGGGAGCAAATGCAGAAATGTTGTTTCAGCTGTAAAATATGTCGAAAAGGAACTTATATTAACAGCACAGGTAGGTTTGATGGCTCTCGTTAAAAAAACGCTTAGTGCAAGATTCATCTTGTCTTTTGTATTGTGTTAAATAATAATTAGATTATTATAGTGATTATTATAGAGATAGTGCCCTGTTTTTGTGATTTCTGTTCAGTCTTTTTTCTCCTTCATTTTTGTATAGCTCTTATAGCTTCATCTTAAAAAAAGTAAAAAAAAAAAAAAAAAAAAACAAAAAACAAACAGACCCACTAGTGGACAGTAATAACACACAAAAGCTGCCATGTAATCCGCAAGAAGCTAAATGGCATTAGACTCTAATACATTAATTACATCAATTAATAGAAAGATAATTATATACACATATAGTGTATATAGACACACACATCCATACACATACATACAGTACATACATACATACAAATATACACACACACACTCACATATATTGTATAAACACATATATCTATGTGCCTACATATACAAATAAATATAGACACCCAAACACTGATAGGTAGATATATGTGTTTATGTACAGTATGTGTTTGTGTATGAATACACACACACATACTGTACATAAACACATATATCTGTCTATACACACACTGACACATACACACACATATACCTATATACATACACAAATACATTTATACATACATACATTAATCTATATACACTCACCTGCATATCAACATGTTTCTCACTGTTCAAATAAATAAACCAATAAACCAATAAACCAAACTCGTTAATGAGGTATTCTGTCGTCTCTTGTCCAACAATTTGTCCAACCCACAGAAGACCCCTTCAACTGCATTAGCTGTGCAGAAACAGAATGGTCCACAGAGGGAAGTACATCCTGCAGCCTGCGCAGAGTGGAATACCTGCATTTCACCGACATTGCAGTTATACTCCTCCTGATGGGGACGTGTGTGTTGGTGGCCATCATTGTAGGCATGTGTGTTCTCTTTGCCATCAACTACAACACCCCAGTGGTCAGATCTGCCGGAGGACCGATGTGCTTCCTCATCCTGGGCTGCCTCCTTCTGTGCAGCGTCAGTGTGTTCTTCTTCTTTGGCAAGCCCACGACTTTCTTTTGTATTCTGAGGTTCTTGCCGTTTATTTTGTTCTTCACAGTTTGTATCGCATGTTTTGTAGTGCGCTCGTTCCAAATAGTGTGTATTTTTAAAATCGGTGCAAAATTCCCCAAGATCCACTGCTGGTGGGTGAAATATCATGGACAGTGGTTGATCATCACTGTGATATTTATTATTCAGTTCATTTTGATTATTTTGGGAAACATAAATGGAAACCTCAGGCCCTACGGTGAAACAGCTTGGTACAAAGACACAATTGTGTTCATTTGTAGCGTGACAATTAGTCAAAATGCTGTTGCCCTGGTTTTCCTGTGGTCCCTCTGCTGTCTGTCCTTTATCTTCTCCTACATGGGGAAGGACCTTCCAAAAAATTACAACGAGGCCAAGTCAATAACGTTCTGCCTGATACAGCTGCTCCTCACCTGGATGCTCTTCGCTACTCACTCCCTGCTCAACTATGGCAATATAATCACAATCCATAAGGCGCTAACACTGCTCCTCAGTCTCTACTACTTCCTGCTGTGGTATTTTCTGCCCAAATGCTACATTATCGTTTTTCAACCTCAGAAAAACACACAGCAGTATTTCCAAGGCCTCATCCAAAACTACACAAAAACAATTAGCCAATAGTAGCTGACTACAGTGAAATGTTCATCTCTTTGTTGTCTGTCCAGTGTTTGACATGTATACAGTGACTTATACAGTATATATATATACATTGTGTATAATTGGAATAACTTAAGTATTGTTTCAATAATGAAGCTTTTTAAAGAAAAAAATAAAATATAAAATAAACCCAACATACTTTACAATTTATTTGCTTTTGCCCCTGACTCTTTTGTAGCAGCCCCTGTGCTGAGAATCTATATGTATATACACACATATATACACACACATACACATATATACACACATATATATGCACATATATATAGATATATATGCACATATATACATATATATGCACATATATATGCACATATATACATACACATATATATGCACATATATATGCACATATATACATATATGCACATATATATGCACATATATACACGTATATGCACATATATACATATATGCACATATATATACATATATTCTACTGTAAATAAGTAGAATAAAGTGAAAGAATAAACTTGATAAGAATGGATATATATGGTAAATGAAATGGTATGGAAACCAATGCATGACTGGATTTTATGGATTTAAATTAATGTAAGTAATGACCATTTTAAAGAAGAAATACTTTAAAATGGACAAAAAATAAAACAATTCAGATTCCCTTTTTTGTCTGATTCTTCTTTTACTGCACTAAAGCAAAGATAAAAAAAACTATATCTTTACACACGAGTAGACATTTGTCTCCTTCATCACCTTGTGGCTGTTGCTCACATCCTTTCATATGACTAAGTGTGGTCAGATGTTAAGCCGTGCAGAACTCATTTGTTACAGGATGCAGGACTCAACTGGTGACCAAAAGTTGTTGGTTGATTTCATATATTTGTTTATATTTGAGTGACTTGTAAATATTTGCTCATGTCCTGGGGTGACATCTCATCTTTATTTTCTCATTGACAATTCTTTGCCAATATTTTTTTCTTGAATATAGCTGGTACATGAGTAGTAGTGGTAGTAGACTGACAGCAACTCATTTTGTTAGCCTATCTTTTTATGTAGACATTTTTGTGTTGTATGTAGAACAGAAGAAACAGAAATATATATTTATATATATATATATTCATATATACTGTATATATACATATATAATATATATATGTTATGTTTTATTTGCTGGTGTGCTGTGGACATTTACACACACACACACACACACACACACACACACACTTTATATATATGCATACATACACACATATGTACACATACATACACATATATACAGTATATACACTCAAACATACATTTATACAGCATCAGTAGGGGTCTAGCATTTAAGGAAGACAGTTTTCCACTGGGTTACCATGTGCAGTATTGACCCGACCCACATAACTTCCAGTGGACACAACACACAGCAAGGCTCACAGTATGATGCAGGGTGATTTGGGTGGCAGTTGTGGAGACTGCTGCCATGCAATACCCACCAACACACAAATCACCAAATAAAAAAATACTAATATATAGACAATATTTTCTTCAAAAGGAAATTACAGTTTAGTTTAGTAAATATACTTCCTTGCACCAGAATAACTTAAAAAAACACGTGTGCAAATATCTTTACTGAACTGTATTATTGCATTCTGTCAATGAAGCAGTTGAATCTGTCCAATGGACCAACCCTCTAACTCTCATGAATATTTAAATGTCCATACCCTATGCTGACAGCTGTAGATTGAAGTCCTATAGGTACTGACTGACTGATGTACTGACGATGCAAAATGCTTCCTAAGGTCTTTCTACGTAATTAAAGCTCTGGACGTTTTGCGACGCTTTTAAAAGTGTCGTATCATAAACCTGCATCCATTTACATAAGTAGAACCTGCATGGAAATGAACAGTGAGCTTTGAATAACAAGGCTGTCACTGCTCGTCAAAAGGCCACAGTCATCCACATAGTCCTCATAAAGTCAAACTGGCAGCCATGAAATCTTTTTGTGTTTTTTCATTTCTATGTGCTTTGACTGTGTCCACTGTCCTCACCTCAGATTTTCACCTGGATGGAGATTATTTAATAGGTGGACTTTTTGACATTCACTACGGCGACACTTCTTCTGAGCGTGACAGACCGGAGGGCATCGACTGTGCCAGGTGAGTGTCTGTAAAATTCTGATGGGACGGGAATCCATCAATTTTGTGTCTCCAAATGTTTCCTTCCTCTGTCCACAGACACACTTTCGTCCCATCAAGTTACCGCAGGTTTCAGTTGATGAGATTCACCGTGGAGGAAATTAATAACTCCACCAAACTTCTGCCCAACGTGAGACTTGGATATGAAATATTTGACCACTGCACTGTGTCCCAGAACTTCCCGGAAATCCTTAATCTCATCTCAGTCAATGGTTCAGTGTTCCCGTGGGGACAGCTAAGGAGCAATCTGTCCCAATACTCCAAAGTGATGGCAGTGGTTGGACCCTTCTCGAGCAGTGAGACGTGGACCATTGCTCATTTGTTCATGATGGATCTGATCCCTTTGGTAATTTGGACAGACGTTTGTTACCATGCCATACCGTACCTTTAAGATGTCACTACCTGTCATTGTCATTTATATAATACCTTTTCTGGACTTTTTTCCCAGGTCAGTTATGGAGCTGCCAGCTCAGATTTTTCAGAAAAGGCAAAATTTCCCTCCTTTCTTCGGACGGTTCACTCCAACAAAGCCATCATCGACGTGATTGTTAGCATCATACTACATTTCAAATGGCGCTGGGTTGCTTTTCTGAACAGTGATGACGACTTTGGCAACAATGGCCTGGACCTGTTTATCAGACGGATCAAGGACACCAACATCTGCTTACCTTACAACACTAAGCTTGATGACCAGAAGAAACACTCAAAGATTTTTAAAGAAATCGAGATCCAAAGGGTGAACGTCATTATTGTTTTTGCGGACAGTACAAAAGCTGAGGTTCTCATCCAGTCGGCCATGCAGCTAAATATCACCAACAAGGTATGGATCGCAGGAGACACCTGGTCCTTGAATGAGAACCTGGTCAAAATGAAAGAGACCAGAGATATTGGGACTGTTCTCGGAGTATCACAGTCGGTGGTAACGATACCTGGTTTCAGTGAATTCATTTATTCCTCCAACTACCAGTCTCACAGTGAAACAGAAGGAGGTACAAAGTTCTGTAACCAGGATTGCAACTGTAGTCTGACTCCAGCGGAGCTGACTTCTCTGGACCCGTCTTTTTCGTTTGCAGTTTATTCTGCCACTTACGCGGTCGCTCATGCTTTGCACAATGTCTTGCAATGTGGAGTTGGAAAATGTAATGGCAATACCACAGTGTTCCCATACAGGGTAGGTATTCAAAACGGTTTCTTTTATGCAGTAGAATTTATGTTGAAATATAAAGATCATCTGAACTTTCTTGTTTTCTCCCGTCAGGTTCTTGCAGAGCTGAAAAAGTCAAACTTTGTGCTTCTGAATCACAGCATCAGGTTTAACCACGAGGGTGACCCTCTGTTTGGATCCTACTATATAGTGTTTTGGAACAAAAGTGGTGACGTACAGGATGTTGGCTTTTACAATTTTCACCCATCTGTCCATTCTTTCATTAACGACAGCAACATCGAGTGGTACACGGATGGAGAGGTGAGGAGACACCAGTCCTCTGCTTCTTCTTCTCCTTTTGGCTTGTCCACCATTTCCCCCTGTCCGCTGTATCCTCAGCTCTAACTCCAACCACCTCCATCTCCTCCCTCACATAACTCTCCTCTTTGGTCTTCCCCTTCGTCTCCTACCTGGTAGCTCCATCACCAGTCTTCTGCTCGGGGCTTAAAACTAATTTTAACATTTACTATATTCTGTGAATCCACTGACATTGCAATGTAAAAAAAAAGTATATTTTTCTGTATTTTACTATGAAAGGTAATATAATATGAATGTATCTTTACATAATGTGATTTTATCATGTGATTACATGCTGTAAATAGCAGGTTGGAGAAAGTGCAATATGTCAATATAAAAATATAAAGACATGTGTATCCATAGAATAAATACACATAAGAGTGTTTATCATCTTTAATTAACAAATTATTATTAATAATACAATTTATATTCATGTAGATGTGCTATTTTGCTGGTAAATTAGGCTTTAAAACATGCCAGGATTATTTTTTGCACCACACCTCGGTACCTGTACTACTTAGTTTCATTGAAATTGTTCTACAGGTACCATCTTCACTGTGTTCTCCAGAATGTTCTGCAGGATATGCCATGCGTCAGGATGGAAGCCATCAGTGCTGCTTCACCTGTGAGATCTGCCCTGAGGGAACTTACATCAACACCACAGGTAGGTTGTAAAGCACATCAGTATTGTAGATATACAGTAAAATAGACCCAACACAGTTTGACTAAACGTTCCACCTTTTATTTATCAGAGGATCCTTACAGTTGCAACTTGTGTTCTAAGACGGAATGGTCTGTTGAAGGAAGTACATCATGCAACCTGCGGACAGTTGAGTACGTCCCATTCACCGACGCCCTGGCTATGGTGGTCATGTTCGGGGCCTGCATGTTGATTATCGTCACCATTTTCATTTCTGTTCTCTTCACCATCAACTACAACACCCCAGTGGTCAGATCTGCTGGAGGACCGATGTGCTTCCTCATCCTGGGCTGCCTCAGTCTGTGCAGCATCACTGTGTTCTTTTATTTTGACAGACCGACCCTTAGTTTCTGTATCCTCAGGTACTTACCTTTCATTCTGCTCTACACCGTCTGTATCTCATGCTTTGTTGTGCGCTCCTTTCAAATTGTCTGTATTTTTAAAATAGGTGCAAAATTTCCCAAAATCCAGAGTTGGTGGATGAAATATCACGGACAATGGGTGATCATCACTGTGATATTTTTTATTCAGGGATTTTTCACCACGTTTGCCTACATACTGCACCCCCCACAACAGTACAATGAAACACAGTGGTACCCTGACAAGATTATACTCACTTGTGAGATGAATTTAAAAACCTACTCTGGTTCTGTTTTTTTCCTCTTGTTTCTCTGTTCTCTTTGCTTCATTTTCTCCTACATGGGGAAAGACCTCCCCAAAAATTACAATGAGGCCAAAGCGATAACTTTCTGCCTGATGCTGCTGATCAGCACCTGGGTTCTTTACGTCACTGAATACATGCTCTACCGCGGTGTTTCCATCATTACCCACAATGCCGTGGCAGTACTTTCCAGCCTCTACTCCTTCCTACTCTGGTATTTCCTGCCAAAATGTTACATTATTATCTTTCAACCTCAGAAAAACACAGCGCAGTATTTTCAAGGTCTCATTCAGAGTTACACCAAGACTATTAGCCAGTAGCAGAACCAGAAACATGTTTTTTAATGCTTGATGTGTTTCTTTTTATTATACAAGTGACACTGTGTCTCTGTAATTTAAAATACCATGAGAGACTATCAGGTTAAAACAGGAATTCATCCAATTTATCTAAGAAATATTTGTTGGCTAGAAAGTTGTCAAATAATATTTTACCGCTAGGTGGCAATAAAGTCCTCTAAAAACAAAACAAATGTAACCCAGAGCTGTAGAAGAATTTATACCCCTTTCCTTTAGCAGATCTGCATTATGCTCAACCTAAGAGCCCAAGGTGTCACATTAAGTATATTAATTGTAACTAGATGATAAATATATTTAAATTTTTTTTACTTTGTGTTTTTCATACATTTGTGCAAAATTGTGAACACATTGTATTTGTTACAGGGGTTTGTAAACAGGATTTCAACACATGGATAGCATTTTTAACACCAACGATGTTTTCAGTAAAGTAGTATAATGTCCATACTGTTGAGGTATCTGTATATTTATTGTCTATTCCCTCTTCCTTAAGGGAAATCCTCCTCTACCACGTATCGCTCTTGTGTTTTCATTTTAAAAAAAAGTATCGAGAATCCGTTTCACTTCATTTTAAATGTATATAATCATAATCACATAGACGTCAGGGAGTATAATTCAAAACATTTTTTTCTTAGTACATGACTGGCAGCTGCAGATAAACAATAACACACGTGTGGAACCAACAGTTTATTGATGACGGTAAGTGTTTACTCTGAGCATTTGGCTCACATAGTTAATATTTATCATGTATAGTTGATAAATGACAATTACTATTACCTGTTTTCTGACAAAAGACAGAGTGAAAAAATTATTAGACCACTCTTTCTTTCTGCTTCCACTTAATCTACATTAATCTGGACAAATATAATAACAAAAAGGCTCATAATCAAGTTTAATTTCAGAGCTGATTTCTGGCCATTTTGCATGGTTTTATTGACAGTGACAAAAACTGTTCCTACATCACTAGCAATAACATTGTACTGACAAATACAGTGCTTTTAGTCATTGCATGGTTTGGTGTTCATTACATTAAAAAAATATATATTCATAAAACGCCCTTTTTATTTTCAATAAATCATTTTACACGTATGAAAACAGGGGGATACTTCATGTGGAACATTTGTAAGTGAAGTTCTTGCATTTCCATCTTCTCATGACGTACTGAAAAAGTTCAACAGATGATGAACTTTCTAGATCTTTGGTGAGTGTTCCTGTTATACCTCTTTCTAATCCTAAACATGTGTGCAGAGGGTGATCAACGTAGGAGTTATTCAATTATCAAGCAACGCAACTCGAATTGTCATAAGTCTGAGCAGACTACTTCCTGTGCAAACTACTTGGTAAACTGATAATCCGAGGAAAATATTTTTTTTAGCGGGGGTGGGGGCGTTGTTGGGTTTCACCAACATACCACGAACCCAAACTTGTAATTTATAATTTTACAGTTTCAAATCCAGGTGCTTTTCCCTTAGATGTGATCAACCAAGTGCATTCTCCCTCCAGACCCATACTTGACATGGTAGAACACAAGGTTCAGTAAACTTTATCCCAGGTCGCCATCCTCCATCTGCATAATGTCCCTCCATGACACTGACATAACCGCGTACCCAATCTTTTTATTTACAAAACTGAACTCAAAATGAAAACCGGTATTGATTTAAAAAAAAAAAAAAAAGAAAATTGTATGAAAATTGTACGATATCGTAAAAAAAAAATAGTAGATGTTTAGTTTTACGACCACAACCACCTGCGGGATTTTCGGTGATAGTGAAAACCATAACAGGAACAATCATCCCCCACCCTCGCACAATTTTTATTACAAATTTACAGGATTTACAAAAATGATTGTATCTATGAGGAAAATCCACAGAAGTCTGCAGGTTTTTGGTAAGATTTTATAAGGATATGGCAATGTGACCACAAAAGACCACAGGTTGAGGTCTAAACACTTAATGACTGAGGTTTCATAGTTTTTTAACCAACACCCATTTTGATATTCAAAACATTCATAGAAAGCTTCCTGCGCACACGTCACAAGAAACCTGGGCAGCAGCAGCACAGTCGATGCCTTTGCATACTACTTTGAAAATTCCCTTTCAACCATGCATCCCACATGCATGGAAATTTTCACTGGACCATAGGCATCACCTGTGTTCCATAACTAAGTAAGATCAGAAGAATATTTCAAAGACAGCTCCGATGAGACATCAAAGTCAGGCAACAAAGATGAAACATTGTTTTGTTCTGTACATGCTTGGATCTTTCCTCAGCAACGGCACCTCCAGCCCAGAGTTTAAGAGGGACGGAGATTATCTGTTGGGCGGACTTTTCAACGTTCACTATGTTGCCGGCCCTGTCCATCGTGAAAAACCAGAAGCTCTCCACTGCACCAGGTGAGTCCAAATAGAAAACATATGCAGATAGCAAAGGGTATCTTTGAATCTTTTTGAGCACCATTCTTAAAATTATTATTTTTTTGCAGTCAACCTTTCTTTTTGGCAAATTATCGTATGTTACAAATCATGAGATTTGCCGTGGAGGAAATAAATAATTCCACTGAGCTGCTGCCAAATGTGTCTCTGGGCTATGAATTATTCGACCACTGCTCAGACATTCTGGGCTTTCCGGAAATATTTAAGCTAATCTCAAAAGGGGATTCAATCATTGGCGGGATGAAATCACACAAACATAAAAACGCTTCCAAAGTGATCGGAGTGGTTGGTGCTTTTTCCACCACTCAGACCCTGACTGTCGCTCCCCTCCTTATGATGGATTTCATGCCTATGGTTAGTTTGCTTTTATTTTTTTTTAGACAGTAATATCAGGATGCTTCAAATATTATTATACCCTTCACACTCCATTTCTTCCTTCTTCTGGCAGGTAAGCTATGGAGCTTCCAGCTCTGTATTGTCCAAAAAAACTGTCTATCCTTCCTTCTTACGCACAGTCAATTCAAATGCACATGTGATAAAGATAATTATTAGCATCATTAAACACTTCAAGTGGCGCTGGGTGGCATTCCTGAACAGCAACAATGATTTTGGCATCGACGCACTGGAACTATTTATTGATATGATTGAGCAAACCGACATCTGCCTCTCCTACACCAAGAGTTTGGACGACAAGACAAACTTCTCCCAAATTTTTGAACACATACATAAACAGCAAATACATGTGCTGATTGTTTTTGCACCGTATACATATGCAGAAGCTCTCGTGGAGGCAGCAATTGAACTGAAAGTCAAAGACAAAGTCTGGATAGCAGATGACGGCTGGGCCCTGAACAGGAAGCTTCCAAGAACGGAAGGAATCGAGAATATTGGAACAGTTATAGGGATCGCTCAGTCAGAAGTCACGTTACCTGGATTCAGTGAGTTTGTTAACGCTGCAAAAAATCTAACCAAGTGTGAGGAGGAGAAGGAACAGCAGGAGATTTGTAACCAGGTTTGCAACTGCAACGGCCTGAGCGCAGAGGAGGTGACAAACGCAGACCCCTCTTTTTCTTTCTCTGTATATTCTGCTGTACATGCCGTCGCTCATGCCTTACACAGAGTGCTGCAGTGTGGAGTTGGTACATGTCTCAAAAGTACCACAGTGTACCCAAACATGGTAAGTATAATTATAAACATGGACTGTTTGATAGTCATTTTCAGTTTAACTAAAGAATCCTGTGGAGGTTTGTCTTAGTGTTTCTCAAGGGTATTGCGGTTGCACACAGAACATAACAGAAACCTCCAGATATATTTATTCAGAAATGAAATCAAAACCACCCTGGGGCTCCAAGCAAGATAGGGTTCAAATCCCCCTACCGCCAAGTTACCGCTGAGGTGCTTTGAGCATGTATCGTCCCCACTGCTCTGCAGGCACTCAAAGCTAAGAAGCAAAAAAAAAAAAAAAACTATCAACCCTAGCCTACCTGTCCTCCAACCTGAAATCAAAAAGCAAAAATCTTCCCATTGATTCAAAAAAAAAATAATACTGCTGACCAAATCACAATAGGTGCCTGTACTTTTTCTAGTAAAACTAAAAAAAAAACAAAAACCCCACCGACAAAAGACCACGCAAGAACAAAGCAAAAAGTAGGAGGTACAGAGAAAAAAAAAAGAAAAGGGCTAAACAAAACCAAGCAAAACAGAACCACATGCAAGTAACAGACACCACCAGGCAACAGGTGCCGCAAACAATGATCCAACAAGACTGAGTGAGGAGGTGGGGTTTATGTACTCAGGGCACCAGGTGACACAAGTGAGACTAATTGACAGAGACACAGGTGAGTTTGATTACACCTGTCTCTTATACA
>JAFBJS010008653.1:78617-90057 GCA_016785265.1 Paraplagusia blochii
AGACTAATTGACAGAGACACAGGTGAGTTTGATTACACTGATGACCAGGCAGCAGGAAGAGGAGGCAGATAGACCTGACTCTATATATATATATAGATATATATATATATATCTATATATATATATATATATAGATATATATATATATATCTATATAGATATCTATATCTATCTATCTATATATCTATATCTATCTATATATCTATATCTATCTATATATCTATATCTATATCTCTATATCTATATCTATATCTATATCTATATATATATATATATATATACAAAATACTATATACATCATATTTTGAATTGCAAGATACTACAAAAGTTTTAAAAAATGTTGGAACAAAACAAATTTTGGAATAAATTTAAGAAAGGGAAATGGCAGTGGTGAAATCTGAATTCTGTAGATCTTTTTCAAATCGAAAACTTTGTTGTTTCTTCCTCCTCCATCAAAGGTCCTGGCAGAGCTGAAGAAATCAAACTTTACTCTTTTAAACCGGGTAATTCAGTTTGATGAAAACGGAGACCCCAAGTTCGGATCATATAACATTGTTTTTTGGAACAAGAGTGGTGACGCCCAGAAGATTGGTTATTATCATTTTCACACAATTACCAGTTTTTTCATCAATGACACATTAATAGAGTGGTTCACAGGTAGTGAAGTAAGTTTGATTGTTACTTATTCTATCGAAATGTTAAAACAGTGATTATATACTACCTACATAAATTCCCTGCCTATTGCTTCATTTACTCATTGTGACATGTTCATTTGTATAGGTTCCTTCCTCAGTGTGTTCTCCAGAGTGTCCCGTGGGATACATAAAAAAGCCTTATGAAGACTACAAATGTTGCTTCACTTGTGAAATTTGTCCAAAAGGAAGTTATGTCAACAGCACAGGTAAAAAAAAACATCAAATTTAAAAACTCTGGAAAGACTTTTACAAATACCGGAAACAAAATTACAACTAATTGTTGCATTTGCAAAGGCAACGTCTCAAGTAACTTCCCCAACCGGAGAAGAACTGAACACCTAAGACAGACGACAGTCAATCGGTGTGTTGCCCATTTTGTGACAAACGTATGTGAGCCAAATGTCGCAATTTTGTGTTTCATGTGGTCGGTTTCAGGAGTTTTTTGCACCTCAGGGCCACTGTATGGGATGGTTTTAACATGCGTTGAGGCGAGATTAGGTTATTTTACAAAGAATGTTGGAAATGGATTTGCCAGGTTAGCAAAGGTGTGGAAGACCTCAGGTTGGTTGTATTGAGGACATGCATTTTACGACTGACACTTCTAACTGTTCTTCATGGAAGTAGGTATTGAATAGGCCTTTGGTTACTAGGATTGAGTTTGCTCTGATAAACTCTGCTACGCTCCAACCTCAACCAGTTCCATCTATGCCCACCTTATGTCTCAAGATAAAAGTATAGACAAAGTGTGGCCTACGATTCGCACTTGGTCTGTATAATCGGCATCTATGAGACCTTCATGCTTCTCCTGCTGGTGTTGATCCTATTCTTCCGGGTGACTTATGTGCACGGCATAGCAGTGCCTCTGGTAAACATAGAGGTATTTTGGGCCATTACTGTCATAGTATCACAACTTGTGAGTTGGTTGTAGGTTAAGTAGTATTGGCCAATTGTCTGTATTATCATACACATCCAACAACAACAAGTAACAATCCTTAAAGGCTGTCATGAAGGGATGTTAGCCTTGGTCGAATTCAATGAGATAGATACTATTTGGGAAGTATATAGAAGGACTGTGTTCTTGCACCAACGCTCTTCTATCCAAAAAGGGTTTAGTTGTCAAAAACTGGACTTCTTGGAGTCGAAAGACGTTTCATTCCTCAACTGAGGAACTTTATCAGTTTCTGCTTGATGTCGGAAGGAACTCTATTTGTTCTTCTCCAATAGACCACTCCCTTCACCATAGGTGTGAAAAGTTGTTTTGGTCACACCTTTTTATACTAAGCCCTTTTTGGAGATGACCTGGATGAATGAGAATCTGCAATGGCAAGCACACAATCCTGTTTATTAGACAATTCTGATGGGTCACCAATGTTTCCCTCATGAAAGGTGATTATATAGCTCAGGCACTCCTACAGAGACACCAGGCACAAGATAACCATTCTGTTACAAAGACAAGAAGTCATCAAACTGGACATGAAGTTGTTTCACTTTGACCCTATCAACTGACCAAAGACAGCAAACGATCTATTCATTTCTGTCACTATTGCTATTAGAACTCAAATAAAACATAGCAAAGTAAATCCTTCCTCTTGACACAATGAAGATATACTTACAAATGGATATTGTATGGATGGGTCACACCCAAATCACACATTTGCGTACTAGTCCTTTATGAATCTTCCCCTATTGTAAGTTGAGTACTTTTTAATATTTTAAAGTGCTTTTCTAAAATTGACCTGTCTTACTTCCTTTTTTCACCAGAGGACCCCTTCAACTGTGTCTTCTGTGCTGAGACAGAATGGTCCAATGAAGCCAGTACATCATGCAACCAGCGGACTGTCGAGTACATTCCATTTACAGACACTTTAGCTATACTACTAATTTCTGCGGCCTGTGTTTTTTTGGCTGTCACCCTTTTTATTTCTGTTCTCTTTGCCTTGAACTTCAACACCCCGGTGGTCAGGTCTGCTGGAGGAGCGATGTGCTTCCTCATCTTAGGCTGCCTCAGTCTGAGCAACATTAGTGTGTTCTTTTATTTTGACAGACCAACCACTGCTTTTTGTATACTGAGGTTCTTACCCTTCATTTTGTTTTTCACCATTTGTATTGCATGTTTTGTCGTGCGTTCTTTTCAAATTGTTTGCATTTTTAAAATAGGTGCAAAATTTCCAAATGTCCAGAAATGGTGGGTGAAATACCACGGGCAATGGTTGATCATCGTGACCACGTTTTTCATCCAAGCACTTCTGGTTTTAATCGGCTATGTCACCGGACCCCCAAAGCCTTACAACGAAACACTTTGGAATCCTGAGAAGATCATACTCTTCTGTGATTTAAATATGAATGCAAACAGTGCGTCTGTTGTTTTATTATTATTTCTCTGTTCTCTGTGCTTCATTTTCTCCTACATGGGGAAAGACCTCCCCAAAAATTACAATGAGGCCAAAGCGATAACCTTCTGCCTGATGCTGCTGATCATCACCTGGGTTCTTTTTTTCACTGAATACATGCTCTACCGTGGTGTTTTGATGGTTACTCATAATGCCGTGGCAGTACTTTGCAGCCTCTACTCCTTCCTACTCTGGTATTTCCTGCCAAAATGTTACATTATTATCTTTCAACCTCAGAAAAACACACCGCAGTATTTTCAAGGTCTTATTCAGAGTTACACCAAGACTATTAGCCAGTAGTGCTGTATGCATGCATCTATGTGTATAAATATATACATTTGTACAACATATGTAATGGATGCACAGTTGCAGGTGTGTATATATGTATAGATAACGAATATACTTTATAGACGTCTCTCTCTCTTGAACAAATAAGGTTCCTGTAGAACAGGAGTAATAAGGACACCAGTGATAAAGTGGTTCTGTACAATTCAGCTTTGCTCAGCAGAATTTATTCATGACAATGTTTCTTTTCACATCCGTCTGTCTTTTATCAGTGCAGTGTATACAACATCAATAACCACTCCAAACATATATATGTTGTTTATTTCTTTAGTCAAAGTTTAACCAGAGAATTTCTAATTAGACAGTTCATAGAAAGAAAACCCTTTCCTTTGTAACCACTGTCTTTATGGAACACAAGCTTCTGCATTTACTGCAATAAATGTTGACTATCAGCAGAACTGTTGTTTGACTCATTGTTCTCCCCTCTTCTCTCTGAAACACATCATCTGAACTGACCACTGATTTTACACCAACATCAGACTTCATTATCCTAGGATAGGTTTATTAGAATCCATCTGTCTAAGGTTGGACCTCCGATGTTGAGGAGCAATGGCTCTCCTTCGAGCTCCTCCCAGGTGACAGAGCTCTTCAACTTATCTCTAAAGGAGTGCCCTGCCACCCTGCGAAGAAAGCTCATTTCTGCTGCTTGTATCCAGTTTCGCGTTCTTTCGGTCATGACCCAACGTTCATGACCATAGGTGAGAGTAGGAACGTAGATTGACCGGTAATTTGAGAGCTTTGCCTTTTGACTTAGCTCTTTCTTCACCACGTCGGATTGATACAGCAAGCGCATTACTGCGGTCGCTGCCCTGATCCGCCTGTCAATCTCCCGTTCCATCCATCCCTCACTCGTGAACACGAACCTAAGAAACTTAAACTCCTCCACTTGAAGCAGGACCTGTCCCCAGACCTGAAGGGTACTTACCACCTTTTTAGAGGTGCTGATTTTCATGCCAGCCACTTCACACTCGGCTGCGAACCGCCCCAGTGCATGCTGTGGTTCCTGATTCGAAGAGGCCAGCAGAACAACATCATCTGCAAACAGCAGAGATGAAATCTGGTGTCTCCCGAACTGGACCCCGCTCGGCCCCTGACTGCACCTAGAAATGATGAACGGAGTGATGAACAGAACCGCTGACAAACAGCCCTGCCGTAGCCCAACATGCACTGGGAAAAGATCCGACTTGGGTCATCCACTGAGCCCCCTTGTCTCTCCTTCCTCCGAGGAAGACCTGTCAGTGGGATTTAGGAGATCCTTGAAGTATTCCTTCCACCGTCCAACAACATTCCCCAGGTCAACAGCTCCCCATCCCCACTGTAAACAGTGTGGACAGGGAACCGCTTCCCACTTCTGAGGCGCCGGACGGTTTGCCAGAGTTTCTTCGAGGCCAACCGATAATCCTCCTCCATGGCCTCCCTGAACTTTTCCCAGTTTTTGCTTCCGCCACTGCCTGCGTCGCAGCCCGCTTAGCCAGCCTGTACCTGTCGATAGCCTCAGGAGTCCCTGACTCAGGACTCTTTTTTGAGGATCACGGCATCCCCAACCTCCAGTGTCCACCACCGAGTTCGGGGACTCCCTCGGAACCTGTTCAAAGTTCTCCCAGAGGTAGGAGTTAAAGGCCTCCCTCACAGGGGGTTCCTCCAGACGTTCCCAACAAACCCTCACGATATGCTTGGGTCTGCCAGGTGTGTCCAGTTTTGCTCCCCGTAAGTGAAGCCAACTCATTACCAGGTAGTGATCAGTTGACAGCTCAGCCCCTCTCTTCACCCGAGTGTCCAAAACATACGGCCGGAGGTCAGATGACACGACTACAAAGTCGATCATTGACCTCCGTCCTAGGGTGTACTGGTGCCAAGTGCACTGATGTACACCCTATGTTTGAACATGGTGTTTGTTATGGGCAAACCGTGGCCCGCACAAAAGTCCAACAACAAAGCACCACTTGGATTCAGATCAGGGAGGCCGTTCTTCCCAATCACACCCCTCCAGGTGTCACTGTCATTGCCCACGTGGGCATTGAAGTCCCCCAACAGGACGATGGAATCCCCGGGAGGAGCACTTTCCAGTACTCCTCCCAGTGCCTGCAAGAAGGTCAGGTACTCTACACTGCTGTTTGGGGCATAGGCCGCAACCACAGTGAGAGTCCTTTCCCTGACCCGGAGGCACAGGGAAGCGACCCTCTCGCTCAGTGGGGAAAACTCCAACACACGGCTAGCGAGCCGGGGGGCTATAAGCAAGCCTAATCCAGCTCGTTGCCTCTCACCGTTGACAACTCCAGAGTAGAAGAGAGTCCAGATGAGCCCCAACCCCTGGCCTGGCTCCAGGGTGGGGCCCCAGTAACACCAATCCGAGCGACGTACACTTCCTCCTTGGTCTTCTTTCCATAAGGGGTAGTTTGAACCGCACTTTGTCTGATCCATCACCCAGAGCCTGTTTGCCTTGGGAGACCCTACAAGGGGCTAAGCCCTAGAAAACATAGCCCCTGGGTTCATCTGGATGCTCAAACCCTCCACCATGTTAAGGTGTTGGTTCAGGGAGAGGCTATGAAACTCGTGACACTGACAAACTTTCATCCCTGAGGGTTGTTTGTCTTCCCTGAAACACACCCATCCTTATATGAACAATTAACCAGATAATCAACACCTACAGTCAGTAGACAATATAAAGATACCTTCAGATACAGAGAGACAGAGACAAGTACAGGTCTCTGGTTGAGTTGACATCATATTAGGAGAATAAAGAAACTAATATTTACTGAAGTATAAATCTGTAAAGGCTTCCGCTGATATTCCAGTCGTTCACTGCTGAGCTGTGAGGATCTGAGAGCCGTGAACCATGAGCCCAGTCCTGGTTGTTTGGTTGATGGTCTTCATGATGGTCCTGGAAGAGTCTGCAGTTGGTGAGGAGCAATGATAAGACATAAATGTGTTGATAGAATATTAGAGAGGAAATGGAAAATGTTTTTGATTTTTTTTTTAGGAGGACATATGTGTTTTGCCTGGTATTCTCAGCTGTGTAAGAACAATCCACCAGAACCTTGTGGTTCTGGATGGTACCGGCTGAACAGCAGCCACTGTGTGATGGTTCCCTCAAACAAGGCTACAATTTCAGATGTAGAGGTGATGAGAACAAACATGGGTCAGATAGACATTCAATGCAGAATGAAGGTAACATGTCAATGAGTTTGTTCTCAGAGTGTGGAGTTTAAGTCAAGTAATGTTTTTCCTTTTTTCAGACAATCTGTCAGAATGAAGGTGGAAATCTCTTATCAGTCAAGGATAGAAGAACTGTGGACAAAGTGAAGTGTATTTTCTTCTTGCAAAGTCAAACGTTTAATCCTTCATTCTCTGTGGGAGCCAGAAGAAATAAGGTAAGTTATATTTCATGTATTTTCCCTCTATCTTCTAAAGAATCTTTCCCATGGCTGTGGGGGGGCTACAGCTCTTGTCAACAGTTATCAGGGTTTAACCTGGAAAGATTACAAATCCATAACAGTTTCACATTGATTGTTGATTTACTAATTCTACATGTGCTCAGAGCACAAAAAACCTCAAGAGAACTAATAGAAATTGAACAAGTGACCAAGAAAGCTGTAAAGACAACTCCATTATTAGGCCTTGGTCATATTGTCAGTTTAAGGCATCAATGACTTTGTCTATTATCTTTAAAGAGGTGACACTAAGTTAAAATACAGACCTTTTTTTCTGATAAAATCATAATAACTCTCTTTCAGGATGATCCGTCACTGTTTGAGTGGATTGATGGAAGTGGAAATGTTGACATCCCAGTCTCTGACATTTACATGCAATCTGCTTGTGTAGCCATGGACAGTAAGTTTATAAAAGTTCATATATAAGTTCCTTTTATGTCTGTAAAATGTGTAATCATAAAGTAGTTTTTCAAAATTCATCCTGATTATAATCAAATCAATTTAGCAAACATTTCTAAATACGGCAACACTGACTGGAAAAGACAGTCCAGCTGCTTCATAAAGTTTGTGTTGGTCCGTCTTTATTTTACTGTTATTTATATTATCTATGGTCTCCTCTTGTTTTTTTCAGTGTGGTATATGATGTCTCAAACAACATCACTGAGATTCCAGACCGTACCATGTGAGACACCAGTCTACTTTGCATGTCAAAAGTCAGGGTGATCATCATTATTCCTCCTGAAATATCCAATAACAGAGACTGTCTTCTTCTCTGAATTATCTCTTAATAATTCTGCAGAAGTCTGAAATAAACTGAACAACATACACAGTGTTGACTGCATGAGAATTATTTTAAGGAGGAACCTGTTTCAATTAATGAGATAATAAATACATCAACAGACTCAATAGTGGCTAATGTGTCATAACTGGGTCAAGTCTTACAATATACACCAGGAGCCCGAAAGTAAAAGGAGTCCAATTCAAAATGTTAAAAAGAAAACCAAAACTTTTTAATAAAAAGTCAGTTTCCCACAGATTGTATGAAATGCAACACTAGAGATGAGTAAAAATATTAATGAATCAAACAAAACTAAATGAACCAGAAGGAGCCTGTGAACCAGGGTTTGAGAACAAAAGCATTTGCCATTTATGTGGAGAGAAAATCTATAAAATATGAAACCTTACCACAGATTTACTGGAGAAGAACACAATGCTATACTGTAGTACAGTGACAATAAACGAGAGAATTACTAAACCAGAGAGTTAAAGAAGGTCTTCTACCTGTATAAGCTACTCGGCTAAACTGTTAGCTAATGTGCTGCAACGATAGCGTTGACCTGGAAAAGGAGTTAGTGGCGACATCATGTGGTAAGAACTTGTGGTAACGATGTTTAAATTCACATAATCCTGACTGGAGGATTATCTCTGAAACAAGTGAATTAAATGAGGAGAACTTCAATAAAACACATGTGAATGTGATGGTTTTAATGTTCACACAAGGAGACAACAGACAACTGGAGATATAATTTAAGTCTGTGTAAAACTAACCTCAAATAAACATCAACAGAGACAAGTACAGGTCTCATGATCATTTTATTAATTATCCAACATGTTAAAATACAGCAGTTTAGTTCAGGATAGAAAAGTTTTAAACTGCCAGTGATCACACAGGAAAACCTCATTGGTTTTTACCAACTGTCTAATTAGAAATTCTCTGGTTAAACTTTGACTAAAGAAATAAACTACAACTAAACACTGGTCTTTAAAAGTTGCTAGTGTTTGTGTTTAAACCAGGACAGTACATTGAACAGCAGTTACAGGAAAACTAGTTATAGCAGAGCAGCGTTGGTTCATCAGCTGGAGACCATCACACTGTCTTCTCACACAGAAAGAGTTGAGGACGGTCACATGGTTGAGTCCAAAAATTAGCCTGGCCTAAACGTGCAGCGATTATACCGATGGCTAAAAAAAAAACAAGATAAATTGGATATATTTTTTTAAAAAAATCCTCAACACTTAAAATATAGAACATAAAGTTTTTTTATTAGGCTGGTTGGTAAAAAACATGACATTTTATCCTGAGATGTTGCATATATATATATATATATATATATATGTGTGTGTGTGTGTGTGTGTGTGTGTGTGTGTGTGTGTGTGTACTAAAGCTTACATAGAATTGTCAAGCAGTTAGAGTTTTCCCCTCTGTCATAGAAGGATTCCACATTTCCACTTCCATCAATCCACTGAAACTGTTGAGATCCATCCTGTTGAGAAACAACCCATCACACTGATCTGTCCTGGTGGTTGACTCTGGTTGTTAATGTCCTGGACAATAAGACAACTTTGAAGATAATAAATAATAGAATAAAATGATCACAGTCTATTTTTGAAGACAATCTGAAGACATCATCTGATGTTGTCACTGCTCACCTCTAGTCTTCTAGCTCCAACCCAGAATTCTGTGTCAAACCTTTGTTGAATAAAATACACCCCAGTGAGGCCATGGTTGACTTATCTTTGACTGTCATCAGGTGTCCACCTTCACGCTCACAAAAAAACTGAAGGGTAGGGGTAAGGAGACATGAAGATTCATTAAAATTTCATCATCGTTTAGACGCTGATGTTTTTTTTAATTATTATTTTGGTCAAACGGTCTTTTGTACAACAATTACAAAAAAGCAAAAGTTAAAGTGACTTCTTTACCTCAGCCTCATCAAATGATTTTGGATTTAGGGAAACCATCAGACACTGACTGCTGTCCAGACGGATCCATCCAGAACCACACGATTCAACAGGACCGGGGACACACTTGACAGGATGATAGAGGTGAGGTAGACCTTCAAATATATAAAAAAAAAACAGAGACTTGTCAGAATTCTACTGTCAGAGTCAGTTCATTTCCTCTTGTGTTTCCATTTCACCAGCAGCAGATTCTTTGATGAACATCCCAACCAGCAGAAGAACAACAGTCACCGCAACAGGACGCATGGCTGCAGACTGACTGATCCTCACTGTCTGTAGAATCAACTGAAAGACTTGATGATCAACGTATGAAACACTGTTCAATGGGAAAGCTTCAATAAAAAAAAAAACATGTGAATGTGATGGTTTGAATGTTCAAAAATGATGCAAAAAATTATAGGTATTGTCCCTGCAGCTATTTATACAGTTTAAACTCAGGTGTTAACATCAGTGATGTCTGTCATTAAAACTGAGACATAATTTTAATGAACAAATGATGTGACAGTAACTATGACTAAACACATGCAGATTTCTATTTTGCGTTTTATTGTCGAAATTAAATTAAAAATAAAATTGGAGATGCAATTATGAAATCATTATTGCATCTCCAGAGAGAATAGTCTGTTGTGACTCTTCTCAACAGCCAATTGGAGACCAACCCTTCTCTGGGTTCATACAGTCAGAGTTTGGAACAGGACAGTTGATTCAGTTCTAAGATTCAAGTCCTGACAGTTGAAGACATGAAAACCACTTTCTAACCAGTCTTGTCAGTCAGTTCCTTCTACAGCAGAGCCAACAGAGAAGACAGAGATGATGATGGTTCACAGTGATGAGACAAGGACTTCTGATCTACTGCTGACTCTTTGACTATTTTCTGCTTTTGTAAAAAATACAGACTGATGTGGAGGACTGTGATCTTCATTGTTCTTGGTCTTTGACTCTGAAGACATGAAGTCTCTCATTATTACTCTCAGTCGTTGAACTGCTTCTGGTGTTGACATCATTGATGCTTTGACTATTTGACTCTTCCAGACCGTTAAGATTGAAACAGTGACTCAGGACTTTATTGCCAACATTTTTATTAGTAAAACATCTATAAAGTTTTAATTTAATGGCTGTAAAGATACAGCAGGAGACAGTAGAGACAACAACCTTTGCAGGTCACAACACCTGGACATCAACATTAACATTTCTGGACTTGTTTGTCGAAAACAAAAGATGAGAAACAACATGAAGTTTTGAGTTTCAGGTCAGGAGGTTGAGATGATAATTTACAAGAATGGAGGCGAGAACAATCTGAAAACTGATGAAGGAAACAAGATGTTTGATGATGCTGAAATTTAATATAGGAAATTATGGGAATCAGGGAAACAAGTTACAGGAGAGCAGGTTAGATCATCATCTAGAAATCATCACCCTGTCTTCACACACAGAAAATACCAAACATTGTTACATGATCTAGAGATAAATTTAATCCAGTTCTCATTGAGTGTTCCTCTGAACCATCTTGTGACTGAAAGACAAAGAGGAGAGTTAGAAACCTCATTAAAAAAAAAAAAGTTTTTAAACAGCTATTTCTGAAAATTAACATTGATATGACATCATGAGATTTCCAGTCGACAGAACATAGAGGAAACATCTATTCTCTAATGCTGTTTTTATGAGTCTTAGGTCAGAATTGGATCATTTTATCTTGATGACTTATTTTCAGGTTCATATTTATTATTTTATATCCATAGAAACTTACTCCAAATTGTCAAGCAGTCATAGTTCTCCCCAAAGTCATAGAAGGATTCCACATTTCCACTGTGATCAATCCACTGAAACTGTTGAGATC
>JAFBJS010008655.1:0-10267 GCA_016785265.1 Paraplagusia blochii
ATTGATGGATGCAGTGAGGGAGGACATGGAGGTAGTTGGAGTCAGTGTAGAAGATGGAGAAGGTTGACTCGCTGTATGAAGTCAACAGACATGTTTTCTCCTTGTGCGCCCTCTGGTGTCACCCTGTGTACAGTGCACTTTTTGGGAATCCCTGATTTAATTTTAATCATTTCCACCTGCTGATGTCAGTTCCTCCTTCTTTAAGAGCAAATTCACTGTGGTGTTTAGAGATGATGTTGTTGTTGTTTCCATAAAATAACGCGCATTTACACATGTTTGCACTTCAAGTCCTGCGGTGTTTGATAATATGGCGCAGTGTGATTATCAACAGTCACCAGTTGATAACTAATAACAAGGAAAAACAACAGTTAACAACCATTTACTACGTTTTTGAGATTCATTAATTTTTCCTCTTTTCGATACAACCGCTAGGTCCCGGTACTGAGTGACTCTCCAACCAGGAAGTGACAGGATGTTAGGGACAACCACTCACCCCTCCGCCGCTCAAACCTCCTATTCCGTCAAAAACCCTCCCGAGTCCCGGTCTGTCATCCAGGTCGTAGGTGAGGGACTGTCCACGGGTGTACACGGGGAGGAGGACAGAGACGAGCAGGGCAGAACACACGACCGCTGCTGCCTCCATGTTTTCACCCGCCGGAACCACTGAATGGGCTGTTTTGTGGTCACATGACAAGGCATGCAGACGGTCACGTGATTATAAAAGTGACGGCTTACGCGCGCGACACTTAACCGCCACAATAGATACACAAATAAATAAATAGAACTAAACGAAATAAAAAAATAAATAAAAAATTAAAAAGATATATATATTTGACATATACATCACGTGTCTTAGTCGTTCAGCAGTTTTCCGACTGTGATTACCGTGAAATAAAATGACCTGCTACATTGATTTTGGGTCTGTCTGTGCTCTGTGTGTTGTTCCAATTTTGACCTGTAGGTGGTGCTAAACACGCCTTTGAAAGGTCTTGTCAAAGGATGTCCGGTAATAACGGTTGGCCAGTATGACTGCTCTGATATTAGCATAATTGTGTAAAATCAGTAAAATCGTTATCGGATTTTCCTATCCTCAACAGAGAAAAGCTACCATATATTGGTATCGTTTTATATCAGTATTGAAAAAATACAATGTTTGGACAAATATCGGCAATATTGGATATTGGCAAACGTTCATCTCGGACATCCCTAGTCCTGTCCTTAGAGTAGGGACTGTGGTTTTATTGGTAGAAGAATGGTCCTAGAGATGGAGCTACCAGGTAGGAGACAAAGAGGAGATTGATGGATGCAGTGAGGGAGGACATGGAGGTGGTTGGAGTCAGAGTAGAAGATACAGAGGACAGGGGGAGATGGAAAATGTTTACCCGCCGTGGACAACGATTGATTAATTGCATGGTCCCTTTGTAATTAAACTAAACATAAAAACAACATAAACATACGTCTAAGGAAACCCTAGTTCAATCCTTTGTAGGGAATTGTCTGTAGTTAAGACACAGGTTCAGCAGTTGCATCACTTGACCACTGGGTATTATGTTGTGCCTAAGGTTGTATTTACGAGAGACAGAGAGGAACACAAATAATCTGCCTTTTCCGTGTGAAGTTAGCCAGCATATAATCCCTATCTCTGTGTGTGTGTGTGTGTGTGTGTGTGTGTGTCTGAGTTAGGCTTGTAGCATGAAACTACAGATGTTCAACGGGCCACTCCCCTCCCCCCCGCGCTGCCCGCACACTCATTCAGCATTCATTTCTTTTCCACAACCTCAGAAGGCACAGTCTGATGCCATGCGAGCAACAAATCCATCTCTCATTTGGGCTTTTGGAAATCAACAGAAGGAGACTTTGAAGGGTCTCACATGTGGATCTAATCGACCAAGATGACTCCTTTCACCCAACAGTTCATTTTTCTTCTTTGTCTGTTTGTTTCTAATGAATGCCACAATCATGACCAGCCTGGATGGAAGTGGAGCGGAGCGGTTGATACGCCAAAGCATGGCAAGTAAGTCAAAAAACACTGATAGTAAAGGAGAAATACTGATATGGAGTGGCAGAAGAGAAGTACAGTAAAAGAAAGACGGTTTTATAGTAGAATTTTTTTAGATTCTATTGGGTTTTGTGTAAATGTAAGGTTGGATGTTTACTTCTATGTAAGTATTGGTGTGTGCCAAACAGTCAGGTGGAAGTAACAGGGTCAGAACCCTTGGACTAGGGCACTCTGGCCCACAGTCTGCCCTTGGTGTTCTGGCACCCTAGGGTTCACCTATGGGATGAAATCCAATCCCATTAGGAGTGGTTGGTTCCTTCCACTGGGCTTCCCCCCTGGAGGTGGGTTCACTAGGGTTTTGTATGGTGGAGTGGGATTTGGGTGGTAGTAGTGGAGACTGCATAGCCCTTTTACAGTCCTTTTGGTGTCACCTTTTTCCTGCTTGATGACCTTGCGTGTTTTTGACTCCTTTAGGGCGCACATTTGCATTACATTTAAAGAATACATTTCCTTTTTCTAATGTTGTGAACTCCATTTCTCTTACATTGGTTATACATCTTTCTCCAGCACCTTGATAAAAAAGCCTCCAGATGTGACCAAAGCTCGCAAAATGAAGACGGAACACCTGCTGAAAGTAGAAGATCATGATTTCACCATGAGACCAGCATTTGGAGGTAACATCTTGTGTTGCTTAACTACTGATCACAAACCTTCATGGAAGTTCTAAATTGCTTTACCGACGTGGCCAACACTTCATCTGTTTTCATTGGTTTGTTTTTGTGGGTGAACTTTTTGCCCTTCATTGTGACTCCCAGGCATCTGTCTTTTAGTGTTACTGTGTCTTAGACTATGATGTTGTTACTTCTTACTGCCTTAGAATTATTGCATAATCTACCAAAACAAAGGAAACAGTCATCTTCTCTGTATGTTGAAGCTTGTCAAAGAACTGACTCAGTACTGCCACCATGTGCTAAGTTGTCTCTGGTGTCTTCAGTTGACAGGCTGTCCAATCCAGGTCCAAAACTAAAAGTTCCTATGGCCGTCAAGGTGGCGCTTGGGTTGCAACTAACTTTAAAAAAGTAACTTATTACTTAACTAATTACTGCTGAAAAAGAAACTAGTTACGTTACTAGTTACTAAGTCACAAAAGTAACTAATAACTAGTTACTTTACATTAAAATCACATTGAAAAGTTCAGTGTTGTGTTCTGTATCAACTATCGTAATGAAATGTAGTGGAACAATAAAAACAAAATGGATGTTTGGACATTTTCACAGACGTCTTTATTGTAACCTCAACTTGACACTTGCCGTCGTCTTGCTTGTGGGTGTGTCCTGCTGTACTGTGTCACGTATGTGTGAGACCGTTTATTTCCCTATGAGGCAAGAAGACCCGCCCAGGCCTCTTTCTGATTGGCTTAGTCTGAAACATTAACCTATGTCAACCAATCATCGCTCCTTCTCAACGCATGAGTTCAGTTAGTGTGGACGGACGTCTTTCACTCATGACTGACAGGCAGCAGACAGGCTCCACTGACACTCTGTCCTCTCTCCGTGGACGGGAGAAACCGTCCATTTGGACCACAGATAGTAATGAGTAACGAGACCCTTTACACCACAGTGACAATAACAGCGTTACTGAATGGGAAAAGTAACGCATTACGTTATTAGTTACTGAGAAAAGTTGTTTCGTCAAGTTATTAGTTACCGAGAAAAGTTGTTTCGTTACGTAAGGACGTTTCAAGTAACGCGTTAGTCCCAACACTAGGGACTAGAAGTAGCGGTTAGCACTACAATACTAATTCATGAAGATACTCTGATTTCTGATCTTGCATTAGTTGCGTTAATGCGCTGCGAGATTACTCGTGGTTGCACACGTAAAGTACAAAAGTCACATGCATGTGTTGGCCCTTGATTGATTGTACAGTAGCTGGTGTGTTGCCGTAGTATTGCTCTCGGTAAGATAACACATTAGGCTGGTTGTTAATCCATCAGCAGCAGCTTAAGAGAGGGGAAAAGCCATGTATGGGCTGAGTGGATGACTACTACTTAAACGCTATATCATTAGCACAGGGCTTTTTCAATGTGGTGGATTAAGTTGCTGGGACTGTTCTGATGATCAGAGGTCGGTCAGAGGTCCTGTTTGATGCAACGCTCCAAAAAAAAAAACACTGGAAAAACTAGTGACAATGTGTTTATTACATCATGAGGCACAAAAAAATACCATCATGTTTTCGTACCAGATCTGACCAGTGATACTAAGCTGCGACCTCTGGTGGGATGATTAGTGGGAATGTTAAGACCTGGTCTGTGTGCAGATATAATCTGTTCAGATGTCGGCGACAGAGTCAGCTGATCACTTGCTGTTTTGAACATAAACAGATGACAGTGATCTGTAACGTGTACAAATACCTACAGTACTACAGTGGGCGGGGCCCCGTACTTCTTCTCCAACTACCTTCATGTCCTCTCACTGCATCCCTCTTTGTCTCCTACCTGGTAGCTCCATCTGTAGGATCATTCTTCTACCAATGTATCCACTGTCCCTCCTCTGGACATGTCCAAACCATCTCAATCTGTCTTCTCTAGTGTCTTTTTCTCCAAACCTTCCTGTCTGTGTTGTCCCTCTAATCACCTCATTCCTGATCCTGTCCATCCTTGTCTCCAAGCTTCGTCTCCTGTCTTCTGACGATTGTTAGTATTTAACTGTTTTTTCTATTACAATAGTATGAGGACATCTATGCTTGACAAAACATATTCATCAAATTAATCATTAAACTGAAAGAAAAACTCTTATTTATAACACTTCAAAGCATTTCTTAACGTTGTTTTCGTCTGTAAGTATCACCATTTAAAAGTACAATGTGTTATAGTAGCAGTCATTGTATAGACTTTTTGCCTATACATATACATGTGATGCTGTGCGCTTTAAAAAAGGTTTTGTGTAAAAATAGCTATATATGAAAGAAAAACACTAGATGGCAGCATTGCAGCTAATTTATTAAATATCACACTTAGGCATTGGTTTGTACAAATAAAACGTTAACACTACCAGGCCTACATCAGTACTGGGTGATATTGGAATAAAAAAATAGTAAGTGATTGGACAATATCAACTTTTGCTTTTTGTAAGACAACAATCGATGCACACAGTGAAAGGAGTTCACAAACATCTAACCTCCAACCCTCATTATTCTCACTGAAGGTCACAATGTATATTTAATAATAATTGGTTTCTTTTTTGTTTGTTTTACAAACTTAAGATGAACCTGTTTACATAATGTGCGATCACTTTGTCTTGTCTTGAATTTGAGGTCCGGCGATTCCTGTAGGAGTGGACGTCCAAGTGGAGAGTTTGGACAGCATCTCTGAAGTTGATATGGTAAAAATGATCCGTCTTTGTTCCTATTTCATTTAAAGTCAGCGTCAAGGAAATAAGCTTGGGTTCACAAGGCTTCAGGTTCTAATCCACCCACATGACCTCTGGTGGGCTAACCAACCACAGGAAGGCTCACGGTATGGTGCAGTGTGATTTGGGTGACAGCCATGGATAAACCAGTGCTTCTCAAGTAGTGGGGCGGGACCCCTGGCGGGGCGCGGTGCAATGCTGAGGGGGGCGCGTGTGACCCTGGGGAACATGTTTTTTTTCCGTCGTACTACAATAAAGTGTAATTGCACATCCTTGTAAGTTTTACTATATCTCTTTCTTTTTGTTTTCTTGATGTTAACAATGATACGATGTTATGCAGAGGTGTAGCTAGAACTATTTTATAGACAAATGCTAGTACAGTGGTACCTCAGCTTTCGAACATAATTCGTTCCATGTTGGTGGTCGAGGTCTGAAATAATTTTTCCTATAAGAAATAATGGTGAACTCATTAATCCGTTCTGGCCCATGTGAAAAGTCCACTTTTTTTCAATAAAATGTAAAATGTATCTAACCAGCAATTTAGTCCTAAACATGTAGATGTATATTTAATATATTTTTGTCCTCCTTCTTAATGTACGTATTGGCCGGCATTTTTTACCAAAAAAGACAGCTCTAATCGCAATTAAAAAACCGCCTTTACCGGTGAAAAGGCGGTGTGAACCGGGTGAACTTGATCAAGTATTTATCGGCAGCCTTTTGTCCGAACTCGCCGCTTCTCCATGTCTAGTCACACGATGGAGACCAGTTCTCTGCTTAAACTTTTCAAATCAGCCACGACTGGCTTTCAAAGTAAAGCCCTTTTCCTCACTGTCAACATTCCCCTCGCTGCTCGTACCCGCACCTTTCTTTTTTAGTACATCATAAATAGCAAGAGCAACCCAGCCACTAGGGGGCTCAAGCCAGTGTTTTTTAGTGCCGGTCCCAAGCCGGGATAAATGGTGAGGGTTGCGTCAGGAAGGGCATCCGGCGTAAAAACATTTTGCCAAATCTATGATGCGAGACAACAAAAAGATTTCCATACCGTATCGGTCGGGGCCCGGGTAACAACGACCGCCAACAGTGCTGTTAACCTACAGGGAACTGTTGGACATTGGACTACTGTTGGTCAAAGAGATGGAAATTGTTGACTGAAAAATGGGATAAGCCGAAAGAAGAAGAAGGTGAAGAAGATAAATAGCGAGAGCCCTTTCACTGATCAACGCTTCCGTGATGTCTCCAGCCAATTCTTTTTCCTTAGTAAAGATAAGCAGCAATTATTCCATTTCATCTAGTATCTTGAATTGAATTGAGTTGAATTCTGAACGAGAAAGAGCACACGCGGTTTGGCTTGACTCGGCCGAGCAAAAGTGGAAGGACATTTTTCCCGAAAATTTTGGTGGAGAGTTGAGTTGGTCGAGGGCTGAGGCACCACTGTACACTGTACGGCGGAGAGTGCAAATTGTTTTCTTCTTGCTAGGGGGGGGCGTAACAGAAAATAATTGAGAAGCACTGGGGTGAACTGATAGTCCAGGTCTTTGTTCCAACCAACCAAGAGCACATAGTTTGACCAATCAGCTGTCTGGTGATAAAATCTGTCAACTCAGGTGATCTGCTGCTTAGTCGCAACAAAAACCTGCAACCACAGCATCACTTTCTGGAACATCAACAGTATAATATGTTAATTTACCAGGGTCTACACCAAACTACAGGGGGTGCTCAAACTCAAGTCAGAGTTAGTGCGGTTGTAACTAGATTTTAGTTATACATCACAACCGACATACTGTACTAAAGTAACTCACCCACTTACACTAACTCATTACTAACATCATTTTTAAGGTCCTATAGTACGTACACGAGGGCAAACTTGTGGGCTACAACCCTAAGTCTTGTGTTTGATTCTAGTCTGACTCACACTCCATGAAGGGCAACAAGTTGCCAAAACACAACACCGTTAAATAAAAGGCAATAGAGAACTAGTCGATGTTTGGGGCATAAGAACCGTTGGAAGACGGTGCCTAAACAACCAACAGTGAAGGACGTCATAAACCATGGACCCAGTGTACATTCAGTAAATATATGAATTGGAAAGACATTATCAGACCATTATACCACTTTGTGAGACACATGGATGCAGAAAGCTAATCTCTACTAGGTGTATGCTGACTTTATGACTTTGGACAGCTCTATTCTCAAGTCCAATGTGTTGCTTCCTTACGACTTCCTTAGGACTCCTTATTTTCCGATGATTTGGACTTTTTGACAATAAAGGACTATTCTATTCTATTCTATTCTATTCTATTCTATTCTATTCTATGATTCAACTGTATAAGTGGTTCAGTTCATTTTCCTCATGCCACCAGGACTTTACCATGACTCTTTACCTGAGACACTACTGGAAGGACGAGCGCTTGTCGTTCATCAGTGGCACCAATAAAAGCATGACATTTGATGGACGCCTGGTGAAGAAGATCTGGGTCCCTGACGTCTTCTTTGTCCATTCAAAGAGGTCTTTTATTCACGACACCACCACAGACAACATAATGCTGCGGGTCTTCCCTGATGGACACGTCCTCTACAGTCTGAGGTGAGAAGCTTCTCAGTTTTCCGATTTTCTCAAAAATAAAATCAGGCAACAATAATAATCTTAAGGCAAACTTTACATTTCAATGAAAAACAATGAAATAAGGTTTTTAATCCCTGACAACTCCTCTGGCTCAGGGCTAAACCAGAAGGTGAAGCTCTCAATTAACCGGTCAGTCTACGTTCCTAACCTCACCTATGGTCATAAACTGTGGATCCTGACCGAAACATGATCCCGGACGCAAGCAGCTGAAATGAGTTTTCTCTGTAGGGTAGCAGGGCACTCCCTTAGAGATAAGGGTTAGGATCTCTGTCACGGGGGAGGAGCTACTGGCCCACCACATCAAACTGAGTCAGTTGAAGTAGCTTGGGCATTTACAAGGATGCCCTCCCACAGAAGGTGTTCGGCTCCTGTCCCACTGAGAGGAGACCCTGAGGAAGACCCAGGACATGCTGGAGTGAATATGTCGCCCGGCTAGCCTGGGAACTCCGTGTGATCCTCCTAGATGAGGTTAGCAAGGGGCGCTCACTTAGAGACAAGGTGAGGAAGTCTCAGCTGTCACCACATCAAGAAGAGTCAGTTGAGGTTGCTTGGGCATTTGTACCATGTGTTCCCTGTCCACCTCCCATGGGAAGCATTTGACTCCTGTCCCATTGGGAGGAGACCCTGAGGAAGACCCAGGACACGCTGGGGTCACTATGTCAACCGGCTAGCCTGGGAACGCCATGGAATCCGCCCAGATCAGGGTAGCAAGGAGCGCTCACCTAGAGACAAGGTGAGGAACTCTCAGCTGTCACCACATCAGGAGGAGTCAGTTGAGGTTGCTTGGGCATTTACATCGTATGCCCCCCGTCCACCTCCCATGGGAAGCATTTGACTCCTGTCCTATTGGGAGGAGACCCCGAGGAAGACCCAGGACATGCTGGAGCCACTATGTTGCCTAGCTAGCCTGGGAACGGCTTGGGATCCACCCAGATGAGAGTAGCAAGGGGCGCTCACTTAGAGACAAGTTGTGTAATAGCAACAAATACTCTACACAAGGTATGGGCAAACTAAGGCCCGGGGGCCAGATGCGGCCCGCTCAGCTGTGTAATGCGGCCCGCCAATTTTATTAAAATTTGTTGCTTTCAACACAAGTATCTAATGAGTGTAATATACTGTGATTTTTCTTCTGCCTCTGTTCTTCCTAGATTCCCATTGCAAAAACACTAAAAAGCATTTTGGTCTTTATTGATGACTTTTACATCTCAGTTATTTGAGTTCACATGAGCGCTCCTTCTATCTGGACCTAATCCGCCAGTTTTAGTCCCAATTTTGGACCGTGAACTAAAATGTTTGCCCACCTGTGCTCTACATTGTGCAACTTTAACCCACTACAATCAGAAAAAGTGTTTAATTTTTCTTTGTTTCTCTACATTTACAGAGTGACAGTGACAGCAGCCTGTAACATGGATTTTAGCCGCTTTCCCCTTGACTCTCAGACCTGTTCACTGGAGTTAGAAAGCTGTGAGTCCAAGTTTGTTTAAATTCTTATGCACTTGACGTTTCTGGAATGCTTTTTTGACCCTCCATGAAACCACAGTTGGGGAATTAGAATTAAAAACCAACAGTATTTGGTCTTCAGATGGTCACATGGGTCGAACAAAGAGTGAAAATGGATGCAGGAGGATCAGGTTTGAGGTTTTTATGGACTTGGTAAATGTGTGAATTATGCAAACCTACTCTGAGAGAGATTAACGCTACAAAGCTGGTAATGACGGTGGATGGGAGCAGTGGTGGAAAGCTGACACTCAACTGTCCATTAGGGCTTTTGTCTGGGGTAATAAAACCTCAGTCTAAACCTAATCCGCCTGAAACAGATCTGAAAATAGCAAATGAATTAAAAGCTGCAGCAGCAGTCACTCAATTACCGACCGTGAGCTGAGCTGAAAACAACTTGTAGCAACAGAAAACAGAGACGGACATTCAATAACAAGAAGACCTCCTTCTGCTGGAGCAGGAAAATGATAGAAAAGGTAGATCGGTAGGTAGGTAGGTAGGTAGGTAGGTGGATGGATATAGCTAGATAAATAGACACCGTATACCTCCATGTCCTCCCTCACTGCATCCATCAATCTCCTCTTTGTCTCCTACCTGGTAGCTCCATCTCTAGGATCATTCTTCTACCAACTTGTATCCACTGTCCTTCCTGTCTGTGTTGTCCCTCTAATCACCTCATTCCTGATCCTGTCCATCCTTGTCTCTCCTAAAGAGAATCTCAGCAGCATCTTTAACTCCTT
>JAFBJS010008655.1:10327-23075 GCA_016785265.1 Paraplagusia blochii
ACTCTTTTCTCCAGTTGTTCCATCCTGACTCCACTCTATTCTTCTCCACAGTCTCCACTGCTCTGAACAGTTGATCCTCAGGATCTAAACTCCTCCACCTTCTCCACCCCTGCTCCTTGTAACCTCACCATCCCACTGTACTTCCCTTTCATTTAGACACAATACAAACTCAAACAGACAAAGGTGTAAATTTCGTGAAGACAGATATCAAATAAAATCACTGAACTTTCAGAACCGTGAACCTTCCCTTGCAGATGCCTACACTGATGAAGACCTGATGCTGTACTGGAAGAGTGGAGATGAGTCACTGAGCACGGATGATCGCATCTCTTTATCCCAGTTCCTTATCCAAAAGTTTCACACCACGTCTCGGTTGGCCTTCTACAGCAGCACTGGTACGCAGAAAAACTGCGTTACTGTATCGGGATGTCATTAAATTTTACGTTATATATTATTGTTTTTTTTCTCAGATAAGAAAGAAATGAATAATGAAAAACCTGATAATGTAAATGATTTGTGTTCTAATATTTTTTTCGGGGGGTAAACAGCTGTATATTGAAGTGGAAGTCACTAGATGGCAGCATTGCAGCACATATAATTGCGTCTGACTTTGCTGTGTTTGCAGGCTGGTACAATCGACTCTACATCAATTTCACTCTGCGCCGCCACATATTCTTCTTCCTGCTTCAGACCTACTTTCCTGCCACACTGATGGTGATGCTTTCGTGGGTCTCCTTCTGGATTGACTGGAGGGCCGTTCCAGCCAGAGTTTCCCTGGGTAACAATTCTGTTTGTTGTATTGGTTCAACTTAACACCAATAATGTGATACTATCACGAAATAATGTGATACTGTGACAAAATTGCATAAAACTTATCACAAAATAACGTATAACCTAACACAAAAAAGTGATCTACTACTCTGAAATTACAAAAAATCATATCAAGGAATATGATAAAACTTGTCACGAAATATCGTAACATTATCACAAATAAACGAAAAACTTATGACAAAATAATGCAAAAATTTATCACGAAACAACATAAAACTTATCGCAAAACAATGCAATAATAATCATGAAAAGCGTAAAAATTATCATAAAATAACTTAAAACTTATGACGAAATATCACAAATCTTATCACAAAAAACATCATGATACAACATGAAGTGTATCACAAAATAACGTAAAACTATGAAGAAATAACATTAAAACTAAAAGTGTAAAACTATCACGAAATAACGTAAAACGATCATGAAAAATGTGATGTTATCACAAAATAACGAAAATATGACAAAATATTAATAAAACACTGAGCCCATTGGTTTTTGGTAAGTGTGGTAGCAATGCACTTCCACAGAGATGCGTTTTAGTTATTGAAAAATATTATTTTCACATCAACAGCCACTAGAGGGCAATGAGGCAGTGCGATTTCATTATCCAATTTTTTTTGGCGTGCGACTCCTGAGCCACTTATAATTTGGAAAATACATTAAAAGAATTGTACAATAAAAAGCTCATATTAGTTGCCAAAGTGGACCATGATTTTTTTTTTGTCTTGAAGGTAGAAGTTGTAGAATTGTGCTCTGTATGTCTTGTGTCCAGGCATAACTACAGTCCTCACCATGTCCACCATCATCACTGGTGTAAATGCATCCATGCCCCGTGTGTCCTACATCAAGGCTGTGGACATTTACCTCTGGGTCAGCTTTGTCTTTGTCTTCCTGTCCGTCTTGGAGTACGCTGCAGTCAACTACCTCTCTACTGTTCAGGACCGCCGCGAACGCAAGCTGAGACAAAAGATGCAATCTCAGGTAGGCCACCCAAGTCACATGGCGTCTCACTGTACCTTCCTGTGGGTGGTGAGACAGCTGGAAGGCAACCGCCCTGACCAGGGACATTGCCTCTGGGCCAAAGTGAAGGCCTGTTCTTTTTTATTTCCTAAATATAACGCCTTTTTGTAATAATAAAGTTTTATTATGGTTCCCACATGCAAATCTGACTCTTCTGGGCTATTTATATCGTAGAATTTAGAACAGGAGACTCCAACCTGGTGCTCGGGGCCACCTGGTAGGCCCATGGTCTACCTAAGGTGCCCGCGGGATGTGTTCCAAAAGACAAAACTAGTCCAAGATAGCAGTGTGGAGGGCCGTGTATTTCAACCGTAGGCCTTCAGTGAGGTCATTTCCCGTGGGTTCAATTCCCGGCGTAGCGACATTTAAAAAATCCCACGAACGGCACATTAGCCTACGGGTAGTCAAAGTGTGGAAGCGTAGGACGGGAGGTTTGACAAAGGTGATTTTTAAGGCTTAGGTTTATGTGGAGATTAGATGAGTTCAGTCCCAAACATGTCAGTTGTTCTTTACTTTCACACCACATTTTCTTTCATTTAACTCTGTTACAAATGATTTAACAACTAATAACCACCAGAAAACCTATTAGAAATACAAACTAAAATGTTAGCACTCGTCAATGTTGATCTGTAGCTAGCTGAAATATGAATGGATAAAACGTTTTTATTCAACTTTTTAAATGTAATTTTTTATATATTATTAAAAACATTTATTTATTTTTTATAAAAAAAAATGCTATTTCATTTTTAAATTTTTTTTTATAAATTTGTTTTGCTGAGTATGTTTAGGCCAGCAGAGAAGGCTTTGCTGGCCCTCATGACCCACCACTGCCAATAGAACCTAGATCAGACATATTCAAACTACGGTCTGGGGACCAGGTGCAGCCCATTTGCCTTTTTATTCCGGCCCTGCAAACCTTATTAAATTACACTGTTAATTTATTTTATTTCTTTATATTTCCGTTTGATGCTGGTATTTCCCCAATAGATGGCGTAAAGAGTGCAAAAAATGAACTCTTAATAATAATAACATTTTGACTTTCACAAACTTCTTTTTGTTTTTTATGACGCATTGTGGCCAACAATACAACAAACTAAATGGCGCCCCCAGTGGCAGCCAATGTGGGTTGCAAAGACTAACGTTGTGCATTTTTCACTCTGTAGTACAAATAAATGTATTTCCTACCTCTGGTCTTCCAGTCCCTGCCCTGCACCTGTGGCATCTCCCAGACCAGAACCATGATCATGTTGGACGGCACCTACAGTGAGGCAGACATGAACAGCTTGTCCTGCTACCCCGAGGAGTCACTGGTCCCTGAGGAGGAGCAGGAAGAGGCTCCTCAGAAACCTGAGCACATGGTGGTCCATCTCTCAGTCAGCAGTGAGTCGACTCAAACCACCACCAAGAAGAAGAAGAGCCTGAGGACTCTCAACATCATTCAGAACACGCACGCCATTGATAAATACTCTCGGATGATTTTCCCTGGTTCCTACATCTTCTTTAACCTGATATACTGGTGCGTCTACTGCTGAGGAGGACAGAGACACAGGGACAGGACAGCCTGGGGTGTTCCTGGGAAGACTTTGTGACGATATTTAGAATTAGGTCCTGAAGCTGAGCTTCACCGTCATGTCAAAGTGGACACGGAGTCCGTGTCACCTGACATAATGGACGCCAGACCAGAGCGTAGACCACTGCCCTTGTCTCTAAGATGGACGACAACGAATGTTGACGTTTCTTTTGTCTTAGAGGACACCACCAAAGTCGACTTCTGCTTCTTTATCCCTGACTTGTCTCTTCAGACTTGGTCCACATTTTATTTTTTTATTTAACATCTGTCCACAATTGCCCTATTTTTTCAATAAATTCTTCCCTAAAGTTATTTGTGTGAGTAGGTCTGTCTGTCTGTCTACCTGCCTGTCTGTCTATCTATCTATCTGTCTATATGTCTGTCTGTCTACCTGCCTGTCTTTCTGTCTATCTAACTATCTGTCTGTCTGTCTGTCTACCTGCCTGTCTTTCTGTCTATCTAACTATCTGTCTGTCTGTCTGTCTGTCTATCTATCTATCTATCTGTCTGTCTATCTGCCTGTCTATCGATCTATCTGTCTGTCTATCTATCTATCTATCTATCTATCTGTCTGTCTGTCTGTCTGTCTGTCTGTCTGTCTGTCTGTCTGTCTGTCTATCTATCTATCTATCTATCTGTCTGTCTGTCTATCTTATCTGTCTGTCTGTCTATCTTATCTGTCTGTCTGTCTATCTTATCTGTCTGTCTGTCAGTCTATCTACCTATCGACTGTCTATTCGTTTTTAATACCATATTCTTTCGTCAGTTGTTCCCGCGCTAACGTTTGTGTTTGGTTTTTGAATTTACACGATGTCTGTAAAGGCAACACGTGTATGTTAAGTCGGTCAGATTCTTCAGTTCTCTCCGCTCTGACTCCACTTCCTGTCTGCGGCCGTAACTTTACAGTTCACACAGCGAAGCTGGGAAACACACGGCTGGGCGTTCTACTCACTCCAGCGGCCATTACCACGGAGAACCACGGAGCTGTAAGTGCTATGGAACACAGTTAACATGACCGAGATTTAACACAGGGCCTAGGTCTAAATGGAGAAGCCCCCCCGGAGTCGTTCACGTATTTTCGGTTAGCGTAGTATCGTATTCCCGGTGTCGTGTGTGGTGTTCTGTGTGGTTCACATCTATATTAGCCCAGTCCACGGTTCGGGTGTTGTTTCAGACTTCAACTAAGTTCCACTGGAACTCATGTGTCAAGAGCTGCAGCAATGACTAAGCCTGAAAATAACTGTTATTCCCGCGTCATAACAGAAAAAGAGTGAAAAAGTAAAAAAAAGAGACTGTAAATGAACGAGGAACCTAGAGACCAGTAACGATGTTTTGCTCCTTCGGATAAATACATGTTTTGAGTATGTTACTAATAAACCGCAATGACTCATCAATGTTTATTTTCATTCTTCTAAACACTAGTATTTATATACTGCTGTAAAAATAAAAGTAAAAAAACTGAGGAAAACTATACATATTTTAAGCTGATAAATGCACACACGCCCTCTGTATATCCGCTCGTGTCACTGGAACGTAAATAAACAAGAATAAAAAACATGAAAAAGCTTAATATTTTTGTAATAATTAAAAAGATGTTGTTTCAATACACGATCCTTTTTGTTCTTCCTCCTTTCGAGAGGCGCGGATTGACCTGGAGCCAAGTCCAACCCTATAACCGTCATCTGTCAAACACTACTGGGCTCCATAGGAAGAATAAAACGGAAGAATTTCTCTTCCTAAAATATTTATGCTAATATTATGTTAGATTGCGTGGTATTTTATTTTGAAAAACTATCTCGTGACCCATCTTCTTACTGAATTGCAATGTTATGATAATAACAATGTTAATATTATTATAATAGTGTTAAATAAGTGTCCAGTCACTAGGTGGCAGCAACTAGTTGGTGGTGTGGTCCAGTCACTAGGTGGCAGTGCGCTAGTTTAATATTCAGGTTGAGAAACTGCAACCACATGAACAAATGCCCAAATTTTGACGCAAAACTAAGCCATTTTATATAGCCATTTTTATTTTTATTTGTTATTATGTTAGCTTGTGTGGTATTTTAATTTGAAAAACAATCATGTGTCCAACTCTCTTACTGTATTGCAATGTTATGACAACACCAACAACAATAATATTAATAAATGTTATTATTGTAATATTTATTTATGTACAGCAGAATTCCTTAAGTTGGACTTGGCCACATGGGGGGGCAAGACGCTTCTAATGAAAGATGGCACTTAATTGTATTGCTTAAATAATAACAAGCTTCCAATCACAAGGTGGCAGCAACTAGGTGGTAGTGTGGTCCAGTCACTAGGGGGCAGTGTTTTAGTTTAATATTGAAGTTGAGAAACTGCAACCACACGAACAAATGTGCAAATGTGATACAAAACCAAGTAATTTTTTCTTCAAGCATAGATGGGATTTAATGGTTAGTTAAGGAGAGTTAACCTAAACTAAACAGTTGTTGTTTTCTACAGGATTTCCAAAGTCAGGACTTTTTTTTTTATGGTTAAAATTGTTCTTATTGTAAATGTGAACCAGATTAAGATACATCTCAGAGTTTCCATTACAGACTGATGTAGAGTCTGATGTAGAAACGCCACTAATTGTGTGAGAGGAATGTTGTAGTGGGGAGAAATGAGTCACGGAGAGTCTTCTCCACCCACTTTCCAACCCCAGAATTTTATTGTGGGGAGTTGACAAAACCAGGGCAGATACTATACTATATATACTGTGTTGTATTTCCTTTGAAAGTCCAGCCCAGGCATGTGCAAACATTTAGACCCGTCCTGAAATTTGACAGTGGGGCAGGGTCTGGAAGAAGGTAGATGGACATGTCCTGTGCATTAAGATATGTGGTACATGAGAGCATGGGTAAAGACTAAAAATGAAAATCATAGATTTTTTTCTATGCCATCTATTGGGGAAAGTGCGGCATTGCAGGGAAAAAGCAGAAGTACGATGATAATTTAAAGCAGTTATTTATTTTTGGACAAATTTGACAGACCAGATTAAAAAGTCGCATCCAGGCTTTAGTTTGATCATGCACAGCTGGGCAAACTAAGGTCCGGGGGCCAGATGTGGCACGCTGGGCATCTTAATCTGGCCCGCCAAACTTCCATCCAAATTATACAATTTATTATTATTATCATAATCTGTCTGCAATTTCCCTGCAACGCCGACATTTCCAAAGTAGATGGCAGTATTTATCCATCACTTTTACGCGTCATTAATTTTATTTCACACAAGAGCTCAATCTGAGCCTCGTGTCAAACTTTAGTACCCACTGTGGCTCATGAGTTAAAATATTTGTCCACATTTTGTGAGATTATGAATGATGATAAAATATTTTTTCTTGATCTTATGACCAATAAAGAGTACAAAGTGGTGACGTAATGTAACCTGATTAGTCTGTTGTCCTTGTAAAGACGGTAAACCTCTCTCTGTTGTAGGTGTGGCACCGACCACCATGACACAGCAGGAGCAGCAGGATTTCACGGCGTGCCTGGATGCAGCGCTCTCCTGGATCGGCCACATTCAAGAGAGGCTGAAGGCTAACGACGATACCCAGGGAACTCGTGACGTTTTGGAAGGCAGACTCAGAGAGACGGAGGTTGGACCTTTTACTTTGATTCCTGGAAGTAATTTGCAGTTTAGTTTTTTGGTTGTTACTCCTTCCAGATATGACCATTGGGGTCATTTGTGGAACCTCAGGGACAAAGAGGAGAGCAAGGTCATTACAGTGATAACCTGAGATATGAGTATAATTGATTCTTAGACTGAGTTTATTGGTGCGATTTGATGGAGTAGGTAACAGGTATTTAAGAGGAAACAGAGTTTATTGTTGAAAAGACACAAACTCGTCCAGGCTTGAAAACCAAACCTAATCAATCCGTTCTTGTTCTCTCATAAAACACAAAAACAATGTTTTCAACAATGAAAATACACATTACATTAATGAGACATCATTCATGATATGTTAGCTGTAAATATGGAATTAATATAAATTATATTAAATGTATTTTGTTTTGATATATGATGCATTACATTTACATGTCCATCCATCCACTTTTATCTCCTTGTCCATAGTACAAGGCAATACATTATAGTAAATAAAAAGAATCCATTTTATAATTAGATTTTAGCCCAAATACCCAAATAAATAACAATGAAATATAATTAATAGAATAAATGTTGTTCTATTCTAATGTGGTCATATGATGAGTTCTGTGCAGTTGGATTAGGATTAAAAACAGTTGCATGTTGAAGGATTGAAAAAAAGTTGCATTGCTCGTGTACTTCACTTGTATCTCAAATATTCACTTGTATCTCAATACCAAATTTAGCTAGCTGGTTGGGTCGTGTATTGGAATTCTTGGATTGTCACGTCATTGATAGTGTATCTCAAGGTATCACTGTATTGATGTGTGCAGTAGGTGGCAGTGCAACAAGGAACCCTGGTCTTTATACTGTAGGGTTTGGATACTAGGTACTGTAGGTACTCGAACATCCTACAGTGCCAACATTTAACAATCCTTTTCCTTTCAAATCCGTAGAAAATCCATCACTCGCAACATGAGGGTCGTGTAAAGATGGACATGGTTCTGGTAGCAGCTGAGAAACTGCTGCAGAACGAAGATAAGGAGCTGAGAAATGAAACCAACAACAAAATCAAAGACTTAAAAAGTCAGTGGGAGGAGATCTGTACCTACATCGTCCACTGTCACAGGTGCTTTAATACATGGACAAGTGTTTCCCAGTGTACTTTGTTATATCTGCACATTTTGGCTAAAAAAATTAAAATTTCAACATTTAAGTCAGCAGTATTAACAAATATTTAGCTAATACTGTAGTTAGTAAAGTAGTTATAGTGGCATTGGTGGTCTGTCCTTCTTCGGAAGTGGACTTGGATCCGCAAGGTTTTAGGTTCTAATCCACCAGCTGCCATGTTGCTACGTGGGTGCCGTAAACATATAGCAATGTTCCAACCCACCACAAGGGGGCTCACCACCTCTGGAAGGCTCACGGTTTGGAGCATTGTGATTGGGTGAAAAACACATTTATTCATAAATATTTCTAAATAAAATCGTATCGTATTTTTTTCAATTTAAAATGTTTTAAGATTTAAAATGTTTGATATAAACTTTTTATTCAATCATATTTTAGCTAGCTAATGATGTCGGGTTCCATGAAATCTGCCGCAGCCTTCAGAATCATTAGTGAGGGCTTGGCACGCTAAGTAAGTGAATGGACACAACCCGTTCAGTTTGCAACTTCAAGGCCTTCTAGCTGGCCCTACCTTAAAGGCAACACGTACGTGTCCATAGCCTTTATTAAGGATAATGTATGCATACGTTCTGGTGTCACTGACGTATTCATTTGACGTTACAAAACTATGACGTTTCACTGAAGGCCTACGGTTGAAATGCACAGCACGGCACTGATAACATCATAGTACAAACATCCCCTGCTGCTGCTGCTGCTGCTGCTGTTGACTCCTCCTCTGAAAGCGCTCTATCCTCAGAGCTTAGGTTTCATTCTCCTCACGTTTCACATTATGGTTAATGTAGTTCAAAGACACTCGTCTACTAAAACTGAAGATCAGGGTTGTCTCTCTGTCTCTCTTGTCTGTCTTACAGTCGCATCGAGTGGGTGTGGCTTCACTGGAGCGAGTACCTGAAGGCGTACGAAGAGTTTGAGCTGTGGTTGCTGAGGCGGAAGCGTCATCTAGACACTGGAGTTGAGCAGCAGCTGGGGCTGAAGGAGAAGCTGTGGCAGGTGGACCAACAAAGGGTGATGGTCAACGATGTCCACGGGCAGGCGGTGCTGTTAGAGAGGCTACTGGACGAGGCCGCCACCCTGCACAACAGAACTCAGGACCCAAGCCTGGACCCAGAAGCCCAGGAGAGGCTGCAGGAGGCCTACATGGATGTCAAGGACAGAGCTGAGGTGTGTTTGGATTTTTCTGTCCTGTTTAACTCAGTGGTTTCCAAACCTTCTTGGTCATTAGTCGTTTTGTCTACATGGACATTTTCATTTAACTTTATTTAAAAGAAAAATTAAGAAAATGTAATTAAAAAACTTTAATCAGAATTTTTTGCTGTGCATAGCCTAATATTTCTTTAATCCGTTTGTCTTATATTTCTGTTCTTCAACTTGACGAACGGTATAAATTTGTTCTCGATATATGTTATGCTTTTTTGGTCCAAACACATAATTTTTTTTATTTCAATATCAACTGATACCAATATAAGCATGGTAATATTTATCTATTTATCTGTACAAACCACTGTACGAGTATGAGATTAATTAAATTAGCTGCCATGCTGCCACCTAGTGACTTTCACATTAATTAAAAAAAGCTGTTTATCCCAAAAGCTATTTTAGAGTACTCATCATTTGGTAAAATCCAGGTATTTATTTACCTGGTTTACATTATCAGAGGAGCACAATACATCAGTGGTCCCCAACCACTGGGCCGGGGACCGGTACCGGTCCGTGGGTGAATTGGTGTCGGGCCGCAGAGAAATAATGTCTCCTTTTGTCCCCATCTGTCTATTCCTTCCACTTGGTCCATACCCATATCAACAAAAGAACTGACCAATAGAATGGCTAGGATTCCATCATCAATAATGCAACTATATTTGATTAGGAAATATTTTCTCTGTGAAGACAACAACAATAAACTCAAAATGACGAAATGAGTCATTGATACAAGGTTCTAACTTTGGCTGTGTGCACTTGAGAAATCCTTGTGTGCACAGTTAATTCAGGTAGGAAGATTTTATAGGTAGGAAAACATTTCGGAATACTGGAAATAAAGGGGTATTTTCTGCCACAACTTAACGACCGGTCCATGAAAATAGTGCGAGACATTTGACCGGTCCGTGCCACAAAATAAGGTTTGGAGAACAGTGCTTTACATAACATGTTCATATCAGGCTGATAATATTGGTCTGTGCATACAATCAGACATCCTTTGTAAATATGTACATAAATACTGTAATAATCCAGAATTTTTTCCTATATTATCTTGTGTCTAACGCAACTATCGCAACCGGAAAGATCACAAACTTACATCTATTTCATACTATTTTCATTCCACAAGGATCAAAAGTAGAAAATGAAACGTTACGTACGTTAATCTTTGAAAAATCCTCCTTTTGTGAGTGAAAAAAAGCTGCTGAGTTCTTAACATCAGCCTTTAGGACAAGGACTGATGTGGTTCTAGTTTCAACCACCAACCACCAAACCTAACATGACTCTTTTAGTCACCTGATCTGACAATCTCCAGGCACATGATTGGTCCATCATTGTGCTCTGAATATATGTGGATCCAAGACCTTTAGCCCCAGCAGCTTTAGGGGGGAGTCTGATGAAGAGGATTGAACTTTTGTGTTTTTTTATTCTTGTTATTCCAGGAGCGGCTGCAGCTGCTTCAGAAGATTGCTGAGGAGCACCAGACCTACCAGGACTGTGTTCAGATGTTTCAAGTCTGGCTGTTGACGAAAACCAAGGAGCTCACGGACCTTATGGACACTGAGAACACACCTGAAGAACAGCTGAGATCCCTCAAAGTGAGACCTGGTGTTTGGTTGATGGACAAATAGATAGACAGACAGGTAGACAGACAGACAGGTAGGAAGGAAGGTAGATAGGTAGACAGGTAGATAGATAGACAGGTAGGTAGAAATACAGACAGATAGACAGATAGGTAGGTAGGTAGCTAGGTAGGTAGGTAGGTAGATAGATAGGTACATAGGAAGATAGATAGATAGGTAGGAAGGTAGATAGATAGGTAGGTAGGTGGGTAAGTAGGTTGGCAGATAGGTAGGTAGGTAGATAGATAGATAATTAGGTAGGTAGGTAGATAGATAAATAGATAATTAGGTAGGAAGGTAGATAGATGGGTAGGTAGGTGGGTAAGTAGGTTGGCAGGTAGGTAGGTAGATAGATAGATAGATAATTAGGTAGGAAGGTAGATAGATAGGTAGGTAGGTGGGTAAGTAGGTTGGCAGGTAGGTAGGTAGATAGATAGATAGATAATTAGGTAGGAAGGTAGGTAGATAGGTAGGTACATAGGAAGATAGATAGGTAGGTAGATAAGTTGGTAGATAGATAGATAGAAAGGTAGGTAGGTAGGTAGACAGGTAGGCTGGTAGGTAGGTAGATATGAATCACATATTACCAATCAAATAATCCAATCAAATAGTGCAACAAAAATATTTTTATCAGCATTGACTGTACAGTATCGCTTCTCCTGTTTTGGCCTGAAGGTGGTGCAAGTGCACATTAAAACACTATGTCCACCTTTTTATTTGGGCTGATGAGTGGTTCTATGGTCCAGACTGTCTTCTCCTTAACTCCTTATAGTTCTCCTTAAACCTTCTATGTGACTGTTGACATCTGTCATACATCATTGTCATCTTCAGGTGGCAGTGTTGCAGTGTATTTGTCTGTCTCCTTGTCTCAGGTTCTGGACAACAGTGTGGCTGCCGAGGAGAAGACCCTTCAACATCTGGAGGGTTTGGCCAAAGGAGTGATGAAGAACACCTGTCCAGCAGGAGCAGAGGTGGTGGCACAGGAGGTGGAGGAGCTGCGGGCTGGTTGGCTGAGGCTCCGACCGACTCTACGTGAGGCTGAAGATGGACTGAACTTCAGCCTGGACTCACATCATCAGTACGTCCACAGAAGCCAGAAGTTAGAGCAGGACATTGGACGACTCCGAGCGCTGTTGCACGAGCTGGACGGAGAGTTGGATGAGGCTCACAGGACTGAAGACCCCAGCGAGGACAAAATGGTGGGACAGTGGAGGAAATACAAGGTGGGCCAGCGTACCAGTTGTCCTCTATCAATACCAGCACTTTGTTGTATGGAGGTGGGTGGAGTCAGAGTAGAAGACACAGAGGACAGGAGGAGATGGAATATGTTGACTCGCTGTTGCAACCCCCTGAAAAAGGGACAAGTTGAAGTTGCCTTTTTCTTCTGCTCTTGTCTCCACCTCTGTACCACCATCTTGAAGCCCCCTACTTCCCTCAGTTGTGGTCTCCTTCCAACGTTTCTCTAAAAAGTTGGATTATTTATCATTTTCTTTGATAAAAACGTCTGCTTAATACAAGAAAATGATTGCAGTGAGTTGGACCCATCTTCTCCTTTCAGCTTGTCCTTTTTAAGGTGTTTCCACAGCGAGTCAACAATTTCCATCTGACCCTGTCCTCTGTGTCCTCAACTCCAACTCCACCCACCTCCATGTCCTCCCTCACTGCATCCATCAATCTCCTCTTTGTCTCCTACCTGGTAGCTCCATCTCTAGGATCATT
>JAFBJS010008669.1:6480-18520 GCA_016785265.1 Paraplagusia blochii
TTTTTTTTTTTTTAATGTGCCTTATGTGAAAGTAATTGTTTTATTTGTCAAACAATATATAGGATGCAGCAAATCTAATATTTTATGGAAGTCTAAAATGATCCACCTACATATATTTTTATATGTATTATTCTTAAATCCCCTTGGAGATCAACGAAGTATGTTAAATTGAATTGAATATGCTGAGGTGCTCTGAACAAAGCACATCCCATGGATCCACCCACAAAGGCTCACAGTATAGAGCAGTGTGATTCTGGTGGCAATCGTGCAGACTACTGCCCCTGCAACCTGGTAACGGAGACGGAGGAAGATGAATATAAAAAAAGGGATAAACTGGCTAATGATTTCATTTGAGATATCTTGATGACCGTGTTGAGCTTTCATCAAGTATAATAATGTCTGAACAAAAAGTGATATGAAAAGTTTCAGCTAAGGTGAAGGGGAAGGTTGACAGGACAGTTGTGAGATCTACTGTATGGTTTAGAGACACAAAGAATTGGAAGAAGACAAAAAAATCTAGTTTCTCTTCTAGTTACAGCTAGAAGAGTACCTAGAGAGGTGAAGGTTTGCACTAGAGAGAACAGTGGAATGAGGGTCAGTCGTAGCAAGACAGAGTACATGTGTTTGAATGAAAGTGAGAACAGTGGAATGATGAGGTTACAAGGAGCAGAGGTGGAGAAGGTGGTGGAGGAGGAGGAGGAGGAGGAGAAACTGAGAATCAACGATTCAGAGTAGCTGAGTCTGTGGAAGAGAAGTGAAGAATAGAGTACAGGCAGGATGGAGCAACTGGAGAAAAGTAACGGGTGTGATTTGTGATAGAAGCTTCCACTAAGGTGAAGGGAAAAGTTCACAGTTGTGAGAACAGCCATGATGTACGGCTTAGAGACACTAGGAATAGACAGAAGACAGGAGGCAGAGCTGGAGGTGGCAGAGTTAAAGATCCTGAGGTTCTCCTTAGGGGTGACTAGGATGGACGAATCAGGAATGAGGTGATTAGGGGGACAACACAGACAGGAAGGTTTGGAGAAAATGCTAGAGAAGCCAGATGGTTTGGACATGTTCAAAGGACAGTGGACAGTTAGAGCTACCAGGTAGGAGACGAAGAGGACAATGAGGAGATTTATGGATGCAGTGAGGGAGGACATGGAGGTGGTTGGAGTTAGAGTTGAGGATACAGAGGACAGGGTGACAACACCTAAATAAAAGGACAAGCCGAAAAGAAAATTATGTCTTTTTTTTTGTCCTGAGGTTTTCTAGCCCATGAGAGCAAGCCAGTTGGACCAAAAATGAGAAACTAGAGAGATGTACAGGGAGTGTATTTTAATATCTCTTTCAAAGTAGCAAAGCAGAAAAAACGAGTGTCTGAAACCACTTAAAGTTTGTTCTAGATGTGTCTTGACTTGAAAGACTTGATTCTCGAAAAGAATCCTCCCTCAAATGCTCAGTAACACTAGAGCTGCCCAAACAAATCCCATTGTCACGGGTTGATGTACATCTCCGGTTCAATATTTCAATTTAGTGAAACCTGATCTCAATTTAGTGCAAAAATGTCAAATATGACAAAGCGCATGAATAATGATTTGCTGTCGACTTTTTACACTTCTGGCCGCCAGATTTGTTTTCCCTTTTTTTTTCTCATCCTAAAAAGGTGACTGTTATTTTTTCCCATCAGCATGGGACCGAGTGGTGTCCAAATTCAGCAGTTCTCATGTTTCATGTGAGCATGTCTGATCTGTCTCCCAGGCAGCCTCTGCCATTAGGAGCCTGGTTCTTCTGCACTCTGCTCATTACAGGATTTTATTTACACAGGCTGGAATCAACTGAACTACATTTGGGAATTGTTGAATAATTAATTATATTCCGAAACAAGGCCACTTTGTGAAATTAACTTTCAAATTTTCCGTTAGGCTTGGACAGAAAAAAATTAATATTCTGAAAACAGGCTCCTGCAGACACCGGTCAAACGATGAGAGAAACAGAATGCATTCGTTCTGCTGTTTCTATTATGGCACTCTGCCCATGACCAGGCTGGCTTTTATTCTCCAAAATAAAATAATAAAACTGCGATGACCTTGAATTTCCTGGGGCTGGTTTCGCTGCCACTGTCGACATGAAGTCTAAAATTACTGCTGGGGGGTCACTGAGGTTCCCTGTCCAGGGAGTGTAGAACCACAGGCCCTGTTTTGCTTTGCCAGTGAAGTGGTAGAGACACACTGTCAGTAACAGATGAAAGAAATGAAAGAGTGTGACAGTGTAACAGTTTGTTCTTCTTATTTACTGTCCGTGAAAAAGGCACAGGATAGAACAAGGTCACTCTGAGTGAGCACAATAAACAAAATGGAACTGTACAATCCAAGATAAAAAAAAAAAAAAAAAAGTCCTGTACCAGTTTAGTATAAACCATTCTTTATCAAAAAGTGGGACAGGGGCTCAGCGAGGTACCGTAAATGTAGGGGGCTTTCCAACTGTTTTGCTGCCGTAAAGCTTGGACGATAAACAAGTCAGTCACTAGGTGGCAGAAAATCCTACAGCATTTTTGTACAGAGAATATTTATTATCTGGTGATGTTCGATATTTACTTAATTTTCCGATGCGGATATCAACCGATGCCAGTTTACGCCGGCATTTGAACCCAAAACTGTGTGACAGTGAATTCATTGGAAGCAGAACGATCCTGGAGGTGGCGCTTCCAGGTAGGAGACAAAGAGGATGCTGTGTGAGAGGACATCAAGGTGGTCGGAGTAACAGTTGAGGATATAGGGGAATATGGAAATCGTTGACTCACCGTGGCAACCCCTGAAAAAATGGACAAGTCAAAAGGAAAATAATGTATTCCTGGTCCTGAGGTTTTCTAGTCCATGAGGGAAAGCCAGTAGGACCAATCATTAGAAACTAGAGAGATGTGGATCACGTGCAGGTTGACACTGAGGTGAACGTCTTAGAACCCTATATGTGACTCTAGCAAATTTGTTAGAACTCATGCAATACGTTATTGGAGTTTCCTTAGGAGAGGAGGCCCGATGTTACCATTACTACATCATTAATATCATGTAGTAATGGTAACATCGGGCCCTGAGTCCACTTCCTTAGCCACATGGCCACTACTGCTGCCCTCAATATAATCAAGAAAAGAAAGAAAGAATACATTTTTTTTTTTTTTTGTCATTGTAACTCACACCACAGCGCACAACGTAATTTGGCCTCTGCATTTAACCCATCATCAAAGTGATGAGGGGAGCAGTGTGTACGACGTGTGTGGACGATACCATGCTAAGGGCACCTCAGCGGTAACTTGGCTGTAGGGGGATTCGAACCGGGGTTCTTGAGGACCCAAGTCCGCTTCCTGAATTGGGCTTTCCAACTGTTTTGCTGCTGTGCAGCTTGGACGATAAACAAGTCAGTCACTAGGTGGCAGAAAATCCTACAGCATTTTTGTGCAGAGAATATTTATTATCTAGTGATGCCCGATATTTACTTTATTTTCTGATGCAGATACATCTACTTGGCTGTAGGGGGATTCGAACCGGGGACCTTGCGGACCCAAGTCCGCTTCCTGAACCACTAGGCCACTGCCCCATCAAACATCCCTGATATAAGCAAGTTCTCAATAGTATTTTATTCCAGGGTTTAAGGGGCTAAAAGCCCAAAGGAAACACAAGGGATAAATGATAAACTGGGTACATCCCATGCATATGTTCTATATGATTTCACTGATTAGATTTTTGATAATAAAACAACCTTTTTGATCATTTCAATTATGTATTTTTTTTTTTTTTACACTGTTCGTGATTATGTACCTGACTGAACAGAAGCTTGTGATAGAAGAGTATCAGCTAAAGTGAAGGGAAAGGTTTACATGACAGTTGTGAGACCAGTCATGATGGTTGGATTAGAGAAACTAGGAATAGGTAGAAGACAGGAGGCAGAGCTGGAGGTGGAGGAGTTAAAGATCCTGAGATTCTTTTTGGGGGTAACAAGGATGGACAGGATTAGGGATGAGGTGATTAGAGGGACAACACAGACAGGAAGGTTTGGAGAAAAAAGCTAGAGAAGCCAGATTAAGATGGTTTGGACATGTTCAGAGGGGGGACAGTGGTTATATTGGGAGAAGGATGCTAGACATGGAGCTACCAGGTAAGAGACGAAGAGGAAGGCCAAAGAGGAGATTTATGGAAGTGGTGAGGGGAGACATGGGGGTTGTTGGAGTGGAGGATGCAGAGGACAGGGTGAGATGGAAATTGTTGACTCGCTGTGGCAACCCCTGAAAAACGGGATAAGCCGAAAGAAGAAGATTGAGCAGGAGCTTGGCTTGGTCACATGGGCCTTCATTGAAATGTCAGAGCAGGCCTGGACCTGTTGCAGTTTTATGTCTGTGATTGTTTAAATTTGACAGAAACTAAGATAAAAATGTAACAGTATGGACGGAAGTCAAGGCTGACAGTTCTCTGACTTTAGTTATTGTGTTTTTGGTCACCGTCTGATGGACATCAGACTGACTGCATTGTCAATCATTTGTCAGCAGCAGTCCCCCATGAAGGCAACGGCGCTTGACCTTGTCAGGCGCCGCACGCCGGCGCATACGGTTTATTTATCCGGTCTGCACACAGTTTTCTCGACCTATCTGAACCGAACATACCTCCGTGAAAGATTGCGAGCTCAACCTATCATGGAGTCAATAACATTTGACCATCTATGACCTGGATGAAATATGGTTGAGTGTCAGCTAGCAAATGAATAGAGGTTACGAGGGTGTTGGGCTCTAACAGGATGCTATCCGAAGGATCACAGACCAAAGCCCGGTTGGCCTCCTAACCAACCATCTAATTTGTTAACACATTCAACTCTTTATCCGATCTCTGAGGCGTATTTTTTTTTTTTTTTTTTTTAAGAACCAGCGCCACATTGAAGGTATTTCAATGCATAAAATCAGAGTTTTCTCAGAGTGTCTGGAGTTGTGAATGCAGCATTCTGGATTTTAAATGTTTCTCCACCGGTTTCCTTCAGTGCTGCAATAATTCATATCTAAGAAGAGGTAATATTGGAGTGTCACAATGGCTTCAATAAAATCACAGCCCCCTGAAGCTATCTGCAGTCTATCTCCATTAGAGTCAAGCACTCCCCTGATCCCGGCTTCTCTTTATATCACCTTTTATGAAAAAGCCCACCCTCAGTGTCTCTTTTCATTTTTGTTTATTTATTGTTAATGGAGACCACTTCACTGTGGGAGTATTCCACGACTGCAACAGTAAACAAGAGCCGCCAATAAATTTGAATGGTGAGCAAATAACGTGCATTATCTGTTACTTCTCATTATGGGTAAGCAAATACGGTGCTGCAGGAAATGAAGTGGAGCTGACGGGGGCAGGTGGTCCATGATAAGAAAGGGTTTTTTTGTAATTTGAATGAACACAATTGACCTGGAGAACCTAGTGGGGGTTCACTAGAACTGCGAATGTGAGGAATTGAATGTGGTTAGACCAGGCATGTGCTGTGATTATGTGATATAGTTTTCTAAAAGGTCTTTTCACCACAGTCTTAGTGCTCCCCTGAAGGGGGCCTTTGCGTTTTCTCACTGTTTAATGCTTTTCTAATCACTGCGGGTATTTTTCAAAATTAGCTGAGGTTAGTGCGTGCTCCTAGTTAGGAGCCTAGAAGCAATAGATGAGTTTCTCTACAGCAGGGGTTTTCAAAGTGTGGGGCGGGCCCCACACGGTGCGATGCTAAGGGGGGCACATGTGACCCTGGGGAACTTGCTTTTTCTTTTTCCGCCGTAATACAATAAAGTGTAACTGCACATCCTTGTAAGTTGAACTATATCTCTTTTATTTTGTTTCTTAATGCCAACAAGGATACAATGTTATGCAGGGGTGTACCTTTAACTATTTTATAGACAAATGCTGTTATTTATAGTTGCCGCAGAGAGTGGGTGGTGGGGTGGGGGGTGTTTGGGTGGGGTGGGGGATTGTTTTCTTCTCGCAGGGGGGGCGTAACAGAAAAAGTTTGGGAAGCACTGCTCTATAGGATTTCACTGTCCTCCTCCTTAATGCATAGCCTTATGCAGGTTATATTAAAAGATTAAATTCCTTTTTTTTTTGTCATTGTGACGTTGTGATTCACACCACAGTGCACAACGAAATTTGGCCTCTGCATTTAACCCATCATCAAAGTGAGCAGTGGGCAGCTAATGAGCGCCCTGGGAGCTGTGGGTAGGGACGATACCATGCTCAGGTCTTGAGGACCCAAGTCTGCTTCCTTAACCACTAGGCCACTGCCCTGATAAAAAATTATTTTCTATCATTCTACCTAACAAGTGCCATTTGGGCCCACACTGTTGGATGTAACTTACATGGCACAAAGAAGGGGCTAAAGAGTGTTTTTAAGGTAATGATTTTAATCAGTAAATGGACATTTCCACATTCATTGATGCTCGAATTGACCAACAATACATTTGCATCCAAATTATCACTAAATACATTTTTGATTTCTATCAAACAGAAGTTGTATTGGTTGTGTGTCTCTCAGTTGCACTATTGATGAAACAAAAAAAACAATAAAAATCTTGCTAATAATCCCCACACACACACACACACACACTTAGTGGTTGCTATAGTGATCCAACGTTTTCATCTCTTCCTGTTCTCTGTATCATCTTCTTTGACTCCAAACTACCTCCATGTCTTTCTTCATTAGTAGCTCCATCTCTAGGATCATTCCTCCACCAATATAACCACTGTCCCTCCTCTGAACATGTCCAAAGCATCTCAATCTGTCTTCTCTAGCTTTTTCTCCAAACCTTCCTGTCTGTGTCGTCCCTCTAATCACCTCATTCCTGATCCTGTCCACCCTCGTCTCTCTTAAAGAGAATCTCGCATCTTTAACTTCTCCACCTCCAGCTCTGTCTCCTGTCTTCTACCTATTCCTAGTGTCTCTATTCCTATACATCATGGCTGGTCTCACAGCTGTCCTGTAAACCTTAGCTGACATTCTTCTACGACACATTGTGAGTTGAAAGTATACCTCGCTTAGGTCACAACACAAAAAAGGACCACATGAAAAAAACAACATCAATTTTAGTATTAAAATATACCACCCGTTATAACCACTCTTTCACGTGTAAAACAGGATTTTATGCTTTGGGTGGGAAATTATGTCTTCATGGACGATTAACATATGTTTTAGGATTTGGACAAAAGGGACTTTGCTCTGCATAAAAAATCTTACAAACTACTAAGTGAAAAATGTCCAGTGGTTCCATTGGGCTCACCATCAACAGTGAGTCTGAGTGCGTGGTCCAATGCAATTTGGGTGGCAGTCGTGGACACTGCTGCCCCTGAGACCTGGCATTGGTCTCAGGGGCAGATGAATAAGATGAACAAATGAATAAAGTGGAAACGGCGCTGGTTTTAAATTACTCTGACCACAAAGACTGTGCAAGCACCTGTCCAAACGCTCAACAAAGTATGTAATAAGATCCTGAGTGGGAGGAGCAAAGGACGTCTGAGAGGGCTATTTTACTGATTGTATTTTATGTATGGTTGTTTAAGTTGTTTATAGCGGACGCTCCAAGACATTTGCCGTACTGTGCCATCTCCCATAAATGTATAAAGAACGTATTGGCTTCCCTTTCAACGTACTGCATTTGTGATCATAAAACAAATTTCAGATTTTTTATTCGGTGAGTGGGGCAGGCAAACACATCTTCACATGGCCGAGCAAAGAAAACAGCTGCGTTTTCATTTGTAGGTTGTTCCTTGTAATATTACAATTCCTTTCTTAGAGATTAAAAGCGTGTCCCTCACCAAACAGATGTCTTCAGCTAGTTGAGGAACTGACTCATCTTTCCAAAAGTTGCAAGGCAGCAGTGTCCACCACTGCTCCACCACTGTGGTCCATGAGAGCACGTCAGTGGCAACCTGGTGGATTAGAACCTGAAGCCAAATTTAAACAAATCTATCTTTAACATATGGTTGAATTTATTGTATAAGACATCTACTTGGGCTCAGAATCTTTCTTTTTCTTCAATGTAAACCTCACATAACACCTGTTTTGAGACAAACCTGGTTCCATTACATCTCCTGCTACAGTCCAAATTAAATTAGTCACAGAACCTCTAACAACTTAATCAGATACACTTTCAGACCACTAATTGAGAAAAATAATTACTTACGCTTATTCCCGTGGGGGGATAAGTATCTGGGTCTGTTTTAAATGAATAGAAGTGCTGCACTGACTATGACATTGAGGGCTTTTTACTTTATTGCATTTTTGTCTTTCAAATAGTCATAAATTTGGAGAAAGAACCCAGGAGCATTTTGCAACTGAGCAAAACCTTCTTCATTATTTGATGTAAAAAATTTTGGGAATTATAGCATTAATCTAATTTTGATTGATTTAATAACCGAGAGAAGTGGTTACAAGCCACATAAAATGTTTCACTGGGCTTTAAGTACTAAGTTGAGAGGTCTGAAGTAGACTTTTTATAACGAAGTTTGATCTGATTAGTCATCCTGAGAAAAGGACATTTTTTTTTTTTTTGCTGCTTTTATCTAATTAGAGCTCTGCCACTACAGTGGAAACAAGCCGTCCACTGCTGTTCTATTGAAGCCAATTAATGCTGAATGTCAACAGGGTTTATTAATGCTCAGCCGCTACGAGGACATATGAGAACAACCTCCTCGCACTGTTACTTAGAAAAGCTGCTACGTTGTTTAATGGGCCCTAAAAAGCGGTCACATTGGTTGTGTCAGGGAGCAGCAGCACTAGCTATTGTTTGTCTTTTGCATTAACCTTGTGTTTAGCCTTTTTTTTTTTAATGTTGTAAAATTGCCCTACACTACTTGAACAATTTCTGCCCTCTCGGATTTTCCTATAGGGTGTACATTTCAATTAGTGCTTCTGCTGTGGCTGCTGCCTGTATAAAGTACACAGAGAAAATCTGCTCTTATGATGATGAGCCAAGGTGAGTTCACCTTCTTATCCAACATCTTATCCCGACACAGTGATTATTATTCTCTGTGATGCTGAGCCTTTTTCACACTGTTGTGTGGATTTAACACCACATTTGACATGCTGTAGCACTTCATTGTTGTTTGACCCCCAACTCTCACCACCAGCAGTGCCTGGTTAGTGTTTGTCTCCTGAGCCCTGCTGTGTTATGACACTGCCCTTCTTGTTCCCAATGCTATGTGACAGTTTTGAATACATTATATTTACAAGTTACTATTGCATGCGGGTGACCACAGGGGATTAGCTGAAATACAGGAGGCGTTTTTTTTTTTTTTTTTTTTTCTTTTCTAAGCTATAATGTGTGTTGGTAGCTTACCAAGGAGTCTAAAGTCTACATTCTGGAACACGACTTAATGCTGGTGCATATCCGCTTCTAATTGTGTAGAATGTCAACAAGTAAACTAGAAGGATACATTGGAGCAGGGGCTGCAAATAGCCTTTCAGCAACAGTTGTGCAGTCGACTCAATTTCTACATGAAATTTGAACAATTATCAGAAAAAAACAACAACTTTGTATTCTGTTGGAATATAATTTTCAGGACCTGCTTAAGATTTGGGACCTAAATTAGGCCCAACTTTTTCCATCTAGTTGCCCAGTATACATACAAAACACATACTAAAGGTAATCCTGAACCACCCCAAAAAACTGTCACATTACACACATCACATCCATAATTTTCCAAAGGAAATACTCCAGAGGGAGATACTGCAGTATCTATATACTATATATATGTATATGTTTATTTTAAGACTGAGAATATTAGATCCAAAGAAGCAATAGATACAGAGAAAACATTTTTTTAGATTTCAGATTGTGTTATTTGACCATCCATTAAATTGACAAATGTCAACTGTACACCTGCAAGAAGGCCTCACTATCACTAAACCATCGCTATTGAAGGCTTCAGATTTGTTACATAATGCATCATCTTAAAGATGCTATGATATATTGCATATATTCATGAGGAATAGATGAAAAAAAAAATTAATAATTAATAATAATTTTTTTTGTCAATTCTAAATAAAAAAGTGATTTCTAATCCCAGTAGCCCCTTGGCCCTGGGTCAATGTCTCTGTCATTGGTGTGGAACTCTAGGGTTTAACTCCTGTGCAAAATCCCAGTTAGGGGGGTGTTAGCCCCACCCATTGGGTTCACCACCTGCAGGAAGGATCAATAGGGGCTGGTGCTTTAAAATGTGATTTGTGCGGTGGTCGTGGAGACTGCTGCCCCTGTGATGAAAATGGATTCCTGATTCCCATAAACCTCTGTCTGTGCTTTACAGCCAATGGTAAAGAAAAACCACAAGACCAAAGAGTCTGCATCTGATAATGGGGATATCCGTGACTGTGTTTGTGGAGAAGAAAAAGACACACTTGAGGTCACAAAAAGTCACATGACTTGTGTGATACATTAGATCTGTAATCAAACAGGACATGGCACAGACATCCTTTTCTCATCAGACCTAATTGCTTCAGGCATACATTCTCTAATAGGCTTAACAGATTGCGTGTCAAAGACTGAATCTGTCTACAAGACAGCATGGCACTGATATTTTCTTGTCAGCCAAGATGTCAAGTAGAAACATTAAATCGTTTTGTAACGAAAACATGAAAGCTAAATACGGTCCGTCTCTACTTCCTGAATGAGTGCAGAATAGGACTGGCTTGTTGTTAAGTCCTCCAAAATTGACTCACACTTAAGCAGTGCAGTGGAAGGAAGTGTCTTGATCTGACGAAAGTATGAGGCAGATAATCATCAAGGCTTACGAGATGTCTTTGCCCCACAGTGTCATTGCATTGAAACCTTTGTTAGATCAAGGGACAATCAATGGAATGGCTCAGATTAAAGCTCTCCTCCATCAGATTAGGTGAAGTGATGTGGTTGCCTAAGAGCTAATCATTGATTAGAGAGGTTGTGTAATGAGTCCTGGGCGAGAGTTTGAGAATTAATCCATGTTTTATTACACCGTGATGGTGTACCAATAAGCCATGCACACGAGTGGAATCAGAGGATGGAAAGGTTTTCGACAGCTATGTTATCGGTATTCCAGTCTTGAAAAAAAAATTAGAAATATAAATATAAAGACTTTCTGATAAGTCTGCCTATTGGGGAGAATAAACATTTTTCTGATCCACTTTGCAACAAATTAGGCTGTACAGTATGTGAGTGTGATATCCCTAAAAGAAGAAAGTAGAACTACCTCCTAGTTGTTTTAATTTAATTCATTTTAGCAAACCCTATCTAGATAAAAAAGATGATTTCTACTAAGAAAGGGGCTCTTAAGACCAGATGGGACACATGCATGATTCATATATATATATTTATATATATATATATATATATATTTTTTTTTTTTTCCCTCATGTTCTAATTATGGGGGTAGTAAATTGAATGCATGGGTGGTTGGATGGTTCCAGTAGGCTCACCATCTAAGGAGGGCTCACAGATTTGTGCAGTGTGATTTGGGTGCCATTCGTGGTGATTAGTGATGGGTCGACAAGGCTTCGTGAAGCATTTCAACACATTGCAAAACTGTGTTGACACTGTGTCACTGAATACTGACACCTGCTGGACCTTATAATTCCCTACAGGCAACCTGGCTGACAGACTCAACTGACACTCCTATGACGACCTAGTACAATAATGTATTTGGTCATTTTTTGACATTCACATTTATAATATTTTAATATTTTGTATATTCATACAATCAATAATTAATGTGAACATATATCATAATGTAAAAATGAAAGTGAACGTGTTGTGAATAAGAATGTGTGTGGACTGTTTTTTTTTATTATTATTATTTTAAAAAAAAAAGAAGTTTCTCCTACGTCAGGAAGTTGTTGACAACTGATAAAGTTTGACAAACAACAAGGATATACATTTATTTTCCGATATGAGATCAAAATGGCGGAAACTTTTTTTTTCCTGGAGGCTGCGCCATAATTCAATGATGAGATGGAATAAGATCACAACAGAGATTCTTTGTTGTGGCCGATACAACGTATTGAAAAATGCACGCCCTCACAGTTT
>JAFBJS010008669.1:32169-43479 GCA_016785265.1 Paraplagusia blochii
ATATATTTTCTGAACAGAAACCTTTTTCCAGAAAATAAAAGGTGAATGCCAGCTTCCTTTTGTTTCTTCCAAAATGTTCTACAATCAAATTAATTGGTCCCGTTGTCTAGTCTATGACGTTCACTGACTGAATGGAGAGAGTGGGTGGACCATCAGACTATATGGGGAGGACTGACTACCAACTACTGTCAGATATCAGACGCAACAATAAGAGGTCAATATTGCAGTCTGTCAATATGGAAAATGTTAGTTTCAGACACTATATCAATGTATTTGTACACATTAATCATTGCCTCGTAAACATTATATATTATGAATGGAAAATTATCTGGTAAAGTCCAAATGAACTGATTCTATTTATGTTACTCATTTTGTGTTTAAGAATGATGATTTAGGTATATCCAAAACATATTTCACTATAAATATATATATATATATTAATATTTATACAGTATATATATATCTAAACTAATAATGCTGTTCACCCTTTTAAGATTTATGGTTGAGTTACTGTGATGACTCACTAAATCATGGAACATTTCTAAAAGGCTTAATTTCTAACTTCATTTCAAACATCAGACGTAATTTCTAAAAAGATATATTTTTACTTAAGAAATTAAAACATAATTATAAAGCTGTGTTTGAACCATCCATCAATCAGTTATATAAAAAAAAGTTAAAAAAAAGGATAAAGATATATATTTATATATGAATCATTCATTTGTCTGTATCATCTTATCCTTTACTGGGTCTCAAGGCAGCAGTCTCTAACACTGCACTATAATGTCAGCCTTCCTGTGGGTTGGTGCTATATGATCAGAACACCTCAGTGGCAACCCTGGTGGACTAGAGGGAGCATAGCGGACACAAGTGTGCTTCCTTAACTGCCAAACCACAACTTATATTTAATAAAAGAATATTTATGGTTCAATCCTAATGAACATTATACTGTCAACTACGTGATGCATTATATTAATGGATAATTGCATAATTTAATTGAAGAAAAACTTAATTTGAGCTGCAAAAGAACCATATGTTTCTACAGCTTAGCAATTTATTGTCATCATGTCAACTAGACCCAAGAGCTCCCCGACCAAAAATTTCTCAACGTCCAAAAAACAACTTTTCTGCCACTTTCGATCACCTACAAAAACATGAATTATGACTCCTGATCCAAGCTTCATGCTTCTACTGATCCCCAGGTCAGCCACAGCTGACCTTTCTCTCAGTCTCTTAGGGTTTGTTGTCGAGGAATATTGTGGAGACTTAGCAACATCAGATTGTCTCTGTGGGTTGCTCTATCTGCCTGTTTTGGTTACGTGACTCTCCTACTTTGGGAAAAACATCCTGGCTGTTTTCTTCACAGTGTTCCCATCTTTAGCGTAGGGGGATGAGGGTAGAAAGATGGGGTAAAAGAGGAAGGATTGGAGTGTGGAAGTTAAATAAAGTAAATGACACACTTGGAGACTTTTGGTGACTATAGAGGTGATGGTGGTGGTGATGAATTCAATGTTTTTTGTAAAGATATTTGCAACTTCTTGTAAAGAAGAGAGTGCATTTTAATTGAATATATTTCTAAGGGGGATTTGGAATTGGGTTTTGTATGGTGAAGTCAGGAGTGGCAGAGAAGTATGTTTGATTGGTGCAGGAAATGAATGAAAGTAGTACAACTGCAGTGAGGCGTGCTGTTGGAAGGACATAAGTTGAAGGTGGGACTGCATCAAGGGTCGCTCCTCAGCCCCTTCTTGCTTGATTATGATGTGATGGACAGATTGACAGATGAGGTCAGACAGATGTCTCCATCTGATGTTTGCAGATGACATTGTATAATCTGCAGTGAGAGTAGAACTAGTTTCTCTTGAAGCAACAGCAAGAAACTAGAGAGGTGGAGGTTTGGACGAGAGAAGAGGAGTGAAGGTCAGTCGTAGCAAGACACAGTACATGTGTTTAAATGAAAGGGGAATCGGGAGTTCAGATGCTAAGAATCAACGGTTCACAGCAGCTAAGTCTGTGGAAGAGAGCTGAAGAATAGAGTACAGACAGGATGGAACAACTGGAGAAAAGTATGGTTAGTGATCTGTGATAGAAGAGAGTCAGCTAAGGTGAAGAGGAAGGTTTACAGGACAATTGTGAGACCAGCCATGATGTATGGATTAGAGACCCTAGGAATAGGTAGAAGACAGGAGGCATAGCTGGAGGGGGAGGAGTTAAAGATGATGAGATTCTTTTTAGGAGAGACAAGGATGGACAGGATCAGTACCATCTCTTCTCTAGTTTTGTCTCTAAGCCTTCCTGTCTGTGTTGTCCCTCTAATCACCTCATCCCTGATCCTGTCCATCCTTGAATCTAGTGACACTATTCTTAGTGTCTATTAACCATATACACATATGTGTGAGTGTGTGTGTGTGGTTCATGGGTCGTATCCCAACACTTCCTTAAGCATTATGGACATTTACTTTTTGATTCTGAAATGTGTGATGTTATAATATATGGCTGTGAACTTATCAAACCCTTGATGAATAGAGACATTTAAACTACATTTTCTTGTTCTTCGCCGAACTATTCTCTGGTGCTGTTGCTATGGTGGATTCAGACTTACACAGTTCAGCCTCTTTTCTATGGTAACTTTAAAATCAGCATCTCTGACCAGGTTTTAAGACTACAACCTGGTAAGGGTTGATAGTAACATATTGGTTTTATTTAGCACATATCCTAACCGTTGTCCTGCAGCTTGGAGGCTCCACTGTTGCTGGAATAACCAGAAAATATTAATTGATTTCAATTACTTTATTGTGATGATTAAAACGTTCTCTGCTGTTAATTTATCTGCTCCGACATTAACGTGCTACTTTTTTTTCAATAAAAATCAATCCCCTGCAGGGCATTCCCAATGGATTAATAGTTCCATCTCTTTTTCCCCCTGTCTTTTTGTCCTTCTTTTGTTCTACATGGGGTTTTAAAATAGAGGGAAAAGTATATACAGAAAAAATAATAAAAAGATTCAATATTCTTCAAAGTGGGAATGGAACTCAGACATGAGGAGAATACTTAACAATGTAGTGAAATATTTCTGGTCTTTTCTGATTGGCTCCTTCTTTTTATTGAATTTCATTTTCTTATAGAGTATAAAGTATTAAAAGAACATCTTTATTGATTAATGGATTTTCATTAAAATATGGACCTTGTTTCTCAACACCACGAGTCCTTGTGTTTTTAAGAGCCCTGTTTTACGAAACGTTTCTTTTTTTTATGTGATTTAGTGTTTTCTTCAATCAAACTAAAGGGCAATGTGAATGTAACAACTGAATCGAATTGCTTCCAATTAAAAGATTTAAATGCTGATTCTGTTATGATTGTTCCTGCAAGGGTAAGGTGGTTCCAAAGGCTGATAAATGGTGTCAATGAGGTTAGTTCCATTTATTTCTAATAGTCAAGTGAATGAATCAGTTCACAAAGATTAGAATATAAAGGCAGTGTAGTGAGAGCTCCCAGTGGTGTCTCAAACATTGCGGCGCATGTACTAAATATACATACAAACCCCAAGGATAAACTCTACATCATATGTTAAGAATCATAAAAATGAAAAAAAAAGTGTAGAAAAAAGGAGAGTTGCATCAAGTACAATTGAACACAAGTTATGTAGAGATGAGATACGTTATGTTTATAGATTACATTAATTTGGTGAGAAATGTGCATTGATAATGATCCACACTTCAAGAACCAAGAACCAGAACTCATACCACCAATACTGTATCATAGATCATATGGTCCACCTAGGTCTGGTAGGCTTCAGGTTTAAATCCACCAGCCTCTCACAGCAAGCACCAGGGTGTGGTGCAGTGGGATTTGGGTGGCAGTCATGGAGACTGCTGGCAGCGGATAAGAGGATGAAGAGGAATTGATGAATGAACTTACTCACCTATGCCAACATAATTAGGTCTCATAGTAAAGTCTCCAGTAAGGTCTCATCTTCATCTGCTTATCTGTTTCCCGGTCTCAGGGGCAGCAGTCTCCATGACTGCCACCCAAATCACACTGCGCACCCTGTGGGTGTTGAGGCCACTGAAAAGGTATGTGGGTTGAGAAGGTGCTATGCTCAGAGCTGGCAAAGTCAAACTTGAATTCCATATATATATATTTATTTTTCTTTTTCTGCTACCTACCACTCTGCCTTATACTACAATATAATATAGTATAATGATATATCTATATCTATCTATCTATCTATCTATCTATCTATCTATCTATCTATCTATCTATATATATATACATAAATACATAATCTAAACCTTGTTTAATTTAATATTAATATAGAAAAAAATATACAATTGTTTTTTTATAACCAAGCTTATTTATCCCATGCATCCATCAAATGTGACATTTGTTTCCCTAACGTCTGGCGAAAAACAACATTTCACACCACATCTTACACGTCGATGTTCTGTGAAAACACACATTATCCTCCGTGTTGTCGCCTGCTTTCGTAACACTCGAGCCTGTTTCACTTGGCTGCAGCACAGGGCCGGTGTACAAGTTAAAAGTCTCAGCTCTTACAAATCATAAATTATTTTACTGTCATCAAGTGTTACTTTATCTTGTTTTTTTTTTACTCTGAGAACTGAACGCAGTTAATGTACAAAAATTCCAGCAAATGTATGTTTTTGATTTTATCAGGTTTCTTTCCTTATAAAAATAAGTGATCATGTCTTCCACAACATTTGACTCTGTCTTCACAATTAATTACACAATAAATGTAAGTAAAATTTTTTTTTTTTTTTTTTTTTCAAGATATTATTCTAACATATGATACATTTCCAGTGGGCTCACCACTTGCAGGGGAAGGTAAAGTGTGGTGCAATGTGATTTGGGTGGCAGTCATGGAGGCTGCTGCATCTGAGACCCGGTACTGGATAAGAAGTAGATCAATGGATACATTTGTGCAAGAGTCAGTTTGTGTGCAATTTTCACTGTCAACTTCTTCTCCTTTTGGCTTTACCCTTTTTCAGGGGTTGCCACAGCGGGTTAACAATTTCCATCTCACCCTGTCCACTGTATCCCCAGCTCTAACTCCAACCACTTCCATGTACTACCTCACTGCATCCATAAATCTTCTCGTTGGCTTTCCTTTCCTCTCGAGGATGGAACATCTCTACCATGCTTCTACCAATATAATCACTGTCCCTCCTCTGAACAAACCATCTTAATCTTCTCCAGCTTTTTCTCCAAACCTTCCTGTCTGTGTTGTCCATCTAATGACCTTATTCCTGATCCTGTCCATCCTTGTCACCCTTAAAGAGAATCTCAGCATCTTAAACTCCTTCACTTCCAGCTCTGCCTCCTTTCTTCTACTTATTGTTAGTGTCTCTAAAACGTACATCATGGCTGGTCTCACAACTGTCCTGTAAACCTTTCCCTTCACCTTAGCTGACACCCTTCGATCTCAAATAACTCCTGAGACCTTGTTCCATCCTGCCTGTACTCTATTCTTCACCTCTCCTCCACAGTCTCCACTATTCTGAACAGTTGATCCTAAGTATCCAACCCCCTACACCTTTACCACCTATGCTCCTTGTAACCTCACCATTCCACTGTGCTACATCTGATCTTTATTCCTCTTCTCTCCAGTGTAAACCTCCACCTCTCTAGGTTCTCTTCTAGTTATCTACTCGCACTGCAGAGCACAATGTCATCTGCAAATATCATCATCCATGGGGACTCCTGTCTGACCTCATTTCTCAATCTGTCCATCACCAGAGCAAACAAAAAGGGGCTCAGGGCCAATCCTTGATGCAGTCCCATGTCCACCTTAAAGTCTTCTGTCCTTCCAACAGCACACCTCACCACTGTTGTTCTGTCCTTATACATATCCTGCACCAATCCAACATACTTATCTGCCACTCCTGACTTCATCATACAGAACGCTTCCTATCCTATTCAACAGCTACTCAAAGTTCTCCCTCCATCTCGCTAGCACACCTTCCTCACTGGTAAGGACCTTCCCATCCCTGTCCTTAATTAATCTCACCTGCTGCAATTCCTTCCCAGATTGATTTCTCGGCTTTGCCAATCTGTATAACTCCTTTTGTCCTTCTTGAGTGTCAAACCTATCATACAACTCCTTTTGTATGCCTTTTGTTTGGCCCTGCCCACTTCCCTCTTCACCTCCCTTGACCTCTCTCTGTACTCTAGTTTATTCGCCTCTGTTTTATCACCGTCCCATCTCTTCTTTGCTAATCTCTTTATCTGAACACTCACCTGAACCTCATCATTCCACCACCAAGTCTCTTTGTCTCCCTTTCTCTGCCAAGAAGACACACCTCACACCTTCCTCCCTGTCTCCCTAATGAGTCCTGCTGTGGTCTCCCAATCATCAAGAAATTCCACGCCACAGCTGGGAACTGCCCTCAATTCCTTTCTGAAGTCTTCATAACATTTCTCTTTCCTTAAATTCCACCAATTCTTCCTTTCACCTCCATTATCAGCTTGCACACTACAATCCTATGCTGTTTGGCTACACTCTCACCTGCCACCACCTTACAATCACTAATCTCCCTCAGTGGACCTGCCTCCACTCTTGTATGTCACCCAGAGTTCCTCTCTCTTTTGGAAATAGGTGTTTACCACCACTATTTCCATTATTTTTGCAAAATCCAGCACTGCCTGTCCTTCCAAATTTCTATCCCTAACTCCAAACCGCCCCATAAATTCCTCATCCCCTCTGTTCCCTTCTCCTCTGTTCCATGGCCATTGGAATCTCCTCCAATCACCACTCTCTCTCCCCTGGGGATGCTCTCTACAACCAAATCCAGCTCATTCCAAAACCTCTTATTTTCTGCTAACTCAAAGCCTTCCTGTGGAGCATACCCATTGACAACATTCAACGTCACTCCTTCTATTTAAACCTTCACACATATTAGTGTTTGAACTACATTTTGATAATTCAATAATAATTTTCTGTTGTGTAACCATAGCAGCCAGATGTAATTATTTATTATTTAAAAAGTTATTTCCCATAATATCCATGTTTATTTAATTCATATCTATTCCAAACTTCTAAGCCTGTTGCACCTCAGCCATTGCATTAGAAATGAAAGTCTTCTTTAATGTCCTGCTGTCTTGAAGCTTTTTGGGGGGGGCGAGTCAGCCGCAAAAAAAAAAAAAAAAAAAAAAAAAAACATAATAATAATGGTCAGGACTAAGAGATTGGATGTGCAGTTACTGTGGACTGAGGGTCACTGAAGGTCCATAACATTCTCAAAATTAACAATGCTTAATCAGACTTGGTATTTTTAGTATTTGTGTCAGAATGATCAATAATTTTCAATCAATATCAGACTAATTCTTTGAATAAATGGATATGTCTGAGATGTTTTTTTGTTTTAGAGAACTACATAATTTAAACTGAAGTACATCTTTCTACTGGGTCCCACTTCAGCCCAGTAAGGAATGACAACATTTGCAGGCTTCTGTCTTGTGAGAACTTCATTTAACCTGTGTTTGTTTTTCTATTATTCTTCTATTGTTATAGTTTCTGCTTGTCAAACCACTTGATATTGATATGGTGTTTACTTGAGAGCTTAACTGTTGATTTAGTATAGTATGCAAAGTATAGTATAAATGCAAAATGTTGATCGGTGATACCAGTTTGATTACCAATTGCATTTCCTCACGTTATTCCATACCAATATTGATTTTTTGTGTGTCTTTTTTTTGTGGGGTAAAAACTCTCATAAAACAACACCTACTGTTTTTTTTTCCCTGGCTTGTCCCATATTAAGGCGTGTCCCATATTAAGGGTGTCCACAGTGTTTTCCATCTCACCCTTCTCTATGAATCTTCTACTCTAACTACCTCCATGTCCTCCCTCACTGCATCCATCAATCTCCTCTTTGTGTCCTACCTGTTAGCCCCATCTCTAAGCTCATTCTTCTACTGTGGTGGAGAATTGTGTATTATGAACAGACAAAGTGTTGGAAGACATTCATGTGCAGGGTCACTGTAGAATTGCAGAAAGTTTAGTACCCACGGTATGTGAGACAACAGAGATTGGCACCTGGTTAACAGACACAAGACACATTCTCAAGACCGATTAAGACACAACATAAACTGGGGCCTAGATAACAGTAACAACATGTACCCTTGTCAATGCCAAGGTTCAGGAGCACAACATTCTACAATTCAGAGGTTTGACGAATGTCTTGAATGTCATGTGATATGACTGTCTGGGAATGTCCAAAAAAAAAACTGTATAAGGAGAGCACGCCTGTATCAGTATTTGGCATTTGTTGGTGAGACTGCTGATGTGTTAATTCATGTTGGACCTGCCGTGGACAGGAACCTATTATACAATAAATCCTCCGAGACAGAGAAGTGTGTCCCGGACTGCTTATTCATAGACAACGCTTTCTACAATACTACCTATGTATCCACTGTCCCTCTTCTGTACATGTCCAAACCATCTCAATCTGGCCTTTTCTCCAGACCTTCTTTTCCTCCCTCTTTGACTCTGCCTCTTCCAACACAGCCTCCTGTCTTTTTACTATTGGTAGTGTCTCTAATCCAGAGACATGCAGTGAGGTTCATGTCTGATGAGACACTGACGTCATCACCGTCAAATGACGTCAGTGCCTGTGTTTAGAATCTAACGTCACAGAAAGCTTTTCATTAGATTCTACACTGTATAGTCGTTCATTATATATTACAAAATAGAAGATGAATGGAGTCTTTTTTTAGCATAACTTCACAACAATAATACAGCTTAATGTTCATTTTGACACATTATATATGTACATGACTATAAATCCATGAAGCCTTTAACCCTGCTTGTCCACTTGGAGGTGAGGAGTTGTTGATTGAGTTATACAATATATAACAATATATAGACTTTATATAAAGTCGGGTTGATAAACCAGAGTGAAAGATTGACAGACATGTAACCAGTCCGTGGCACAAAAAGGTTTGGAAGTTACAGAGCCATTTATTCAACATTTGATCGTCAACATTTAGCTTGTTTCCTTTTTAAAAACCATATCCACATTCTCCACACATACAAACCAAAGAAATTAATGTTTCTATCGTATTACCTTGACTCATGAATTAAGTCCATGCGTCGTCCATTTTGAATAAAAGCATTGATAATTTGTTTGTAGAGGTCTTTATCTTTCTTCAGTTTTACTTTCTCTATCCCTGTGGAGACCACTGCCAGAGGAGACAGTCCTCCCTGATCACTCCTGCTGCCACTCTACGTCTCCAGCCTTTTCAGTGCAGAGAATGACCGCTCCACCGATGCTGGAGACGCTGGCACGGTGAGCATCAGCTGGAGTAATTTTGTCTCCTCAGGAACCGTTTCAACAAGATCCTTCTGGGCAAGAAAAGATGAGAAGCTGTTCAAGGGATTTACATTGTTCCCTCAACATTGTTGATCTGTACAGTTCAACAAGGCCCCACAGTTTCACATAGTTCGTCTGCCAGAGGCCAGAAAACTGTTGCCTCACAGCGCGGCGGGTTTATGACTGCTCACCAGAAGAACACATTGCACACATAGAGTTGCTGATAATCAAACATAAACACTGTGTGTTGTATAACCAGCTGAAATAGTCATGTTTAATAATACGATAAAAGTGCTGGAACATGTGGAGGGACAGTAGAACAGTCTCTCTATATACCATGTATCCACAGCATAGTGATTGCATAATCCATGGTGAGGCTGAGGTCTCCTCTCAGTGTTTAACTGGTACATTCAGTGAAAATTCAGTGATTATTCAAAAAAATCCCCAAAAAATTAAGTTATGAAATGCCACGAAACAGATTTTTAACACAAAATATTTATAGCCATTTAGTTAATTTTCAATTTCATATGTCATTTTATGACAGGGAAGGCTCTGCCTCACTTGCCTCCCTTGACCACACGTCACCGCTCTAATCCATCCATCACGACTGGTCTCTCCACTGTCCTGTAAACCTTTCCCTTCACCTTAGCTGACTCTCTTCTATCACAGATCACTCCTGACTCTTTTCTCCAGTTGTTCTTCTCTCTTCCACAATGTCCACTGCTTTGAACAGTTGACTTAATATGCACTGTATTTTCCATAATGCATTACTCATGAAAATTACTACTTTTTTTTTTCGATATGCATTGCATAGTTATGAGTGTATTTGCTACCATTGATCAGCATAGACATCCTTGCAACATGTCATAAGTGTAATGATTAACTCAAATCTGAGCATACAGAGTAAAATATAAATCACAAAGTAATTAATAAAGTAAGGTATGATGCTGATAAACTGATTACTTATCAAACAACAATGTCTGTTGTTTTTCAGAAACAATAGATTGGAAGAAGTATTCCAAAGACTGACTAACGACCACACACACACACACACACACACACACACACACACACACACACACACACACACACAAAAAAATACTAAAACCTACCGAGGAAAAAAAGAAAACGTTTTTTGATCTTGGCATGCAATTTTTTTATTCATGTCATAAATTCTTCTTTTTTTCAGACTCACCTTGCCTTTAAATCCTCCAAATTCTTGTTCAACTGTGTAATATGTGTTTTATGAAACCCTAACTACAGATGTGTTTTATTGCAGCCTTTAAAATGTGTCATTTTAGCAACTGGAGGCAGTTCCAGACACAGAGTCATTGGAAATGAATAGCAGGACCCAAACAAGAAAAAAGGGAAGTCTCCAAAGTGGGCACACTGCTGTGAAAGACTTCAGGCAAAGGGGGGTGGTGGAGGTTTGAGTGCGCTGAGGACCAGCTGGGGGTGAGCCATAAAAGTAAGTGACTAAAGAAAGCAGGCTAGACCCCACAATATTAACTTTGAGAGGATTCCTGTATAACCAGAGGAATTTAAATGGAGCTACACAATTCACCGTGCTGTCAGGACCAGATGAAAAATTGACAAATATATCCAAGACCTGGTTCACACCCAGAGATTTTTTTCTGCAGGATAATCCTCCTACTGATGGGTTTTGGCAAGACGTGGCTAATTGCCCCTAATCAGTTTGTGCTCTGCAGTCAGCAGGTGTGAAATAGAGACACAGGGTCTGTTGAGACCCAGTGGCCCACTTCTGAGGCCTCACAGACTACCACAGTTCCAGCATGATGAAATCAAAACTGGCTGAACCATTTAAGGAAAATCGTAGAATCCTTCAGCACAAGTAAAATAAGGGACATACAGACATGGAAAAAAAAAATATTAGACCACTCTTCCTTTAATTTCTTGTCCATTTAAAAGTCTGCTTCCACTTAATCTACATTAATCTGGACAAATATAATAACAACAAAAA
>JAFBJS010008669.1:43532-72917 GCA_016785265.1 Paraplagusia blochii
TGGAACAAGGCATTAAGATGAACAAGGAATTGAAGAAAACAGCAGAGTGGTCTAATCATTTTTTTCATGACTATATATAAAATAAAATGGTCATGATAAAAAAGCACTTGCAAAAAGCAGAGTAAAATTAAAAATAAAATATTACCACATGAATTACTTAGAGAAAGAGATCTTCTTACTAGTATAAGGTATAAGGCAGTGGTTCCAACCTCTTTGGTGACAGACTGGTTAAAAGTCTGACAACTTTTTAACAAACTGGTTTTTAAGGTGTAATGGATGGTATCCTGTAATAAAATAAATCAATGAAAATAATCAATGTTTGTCTATGTATGCAGCTAAATTAAAAGTGACTAGTTAACTTTGGGTTAGTCTTTCAATGCAAAACTCTTGGTCTTGAAGTGGCGTTGATCTGCAGTGATGTGTACTCTGTGATAGACTGCACAAGGACATGGCTGTGCCAATTCTTTTTTTTACGACATAGGCACCTGGCTGGAATACACGAATACATTGTCTTCAGAAAGTGCAACGGCACTAACTAGGTGCGTGCAGCAGACCGGCTTCGCACCAAGATGGTCTTTCGAAGTGCCAACAGCTGTAGCTGACTCACTGGCAGAGGCAAACAAGAAAAAAGTTACAACCAAAAGAAAGAAAACTTTTCAACACGCTTATTTATGATACAGAGGATATAAACTCAAAATACACATTTCTATGATATTTTGTTCCTTTGAGGTTATCATAACGAAATCGTCCATTGATATTGAAGTCACCAATGTAAAGACATAATGATGGAGATAGAATCTAACCTCGGAATAAGCTTGCGATTGTTATAGTAGTTTTGGAATAATTGACATTCATTTGTAGTGAATCTAGGTAAGACGTGAGACATCTGGACGTGAGTCATCTTGACATGTACTGTATCAAGTGTGAGTCATAGTCAGATGTGGCTGAGAGAATCTGGTTATTTTTTTCAAAATAATACACAGTTTAATGACACATAATAAATAAAACTAAATGTAAGTTCAGATATGCATTTCCACTGTGTGACCCCTTATCATTGCCTCACAGACCAGTGCCAGTCCGTGACCCTGTGGTTGGGGACCACTGATTAAAGCCAAAACAATAAAATGTGCTAGAAATACTAAATAATCTTACAAATATCCCAGGCTGGGAGACTCAAAGTGTACATTGTAGTTGATGCTGAGTGTCCTGGGATGCGGTGGAGGTTTTGGCAACAACCAATCGCAAGGTTCGAAAGAAACCCTAACATAGAAGAGTACCCTGAAATTCAGCAGTAAATGATTCACTTTATATCACATGGCAAGACTTTGGCAGTCTGTGGAGCTGGAGTCTATACCTTCCTATGTTGAGTTGGAGAAACTGCCATTAGCTCATTAGCACAGCCAGGTGTAAGAAAACACAACACAATATGTGATATGTTGTAATTATAAATAAATATTATTATTACACTATACAACATTGTCCTAAAGGGTGAAATTAAACACATATATTCCATTCAATTCTATTCACAGAATAGGAACTCCATTTTACACAATATTTAACCTTTTAAACTCAGCCCTAGAATAACATTAATGTTTTTAAAAAAAGATAGTGTCACAGCAAATGCTTTGCCCTTTGCTATACATCCAAACTAATAGACCGTTTTATTTTTATTCCACTTTGAGGTTAAAAAATATACATAGTGTTCCTAAGTACTCTACCCTTTTCATGAAAAACATAATTCTTGACTGGTGGTATTTTGAAAGGGTCTTTAGTTTCAAATGTCAGTGAGGTCTAAGTCAAGCACATGTATTAAAAAAAAAAAAAAAAAAAAAAAACAGTGAAGTGAAAGATGAGCTTCACATTTCCCCTTTGTCTGGGCAGAATCTAATGAGATGAAGATGAATGTGATCAAATTAAATAACAGTCTGAGGCAGTTAGTCATAGCAGTATTTAATATATTCCCATGGCTGGTCCAGGGGTGAACGTAAGATTATATTAGTCATTTTGACGATGATATCAGTGTTATATTTTAATTGCGCTTTAGGAGCAAAAGGCTCGGACTAACGTTGGACAGTCCTCAGGAGGTCAAGGAACAGAAACCTAAGATTCCACTGATTCTCCAATAACTGCTCATCTATTACATAAACGCACACAGGTGACCACAGTACTGAAAACAGCTTCTGCATTTTTTATTTTTAATTATATATAATGTATGTGTAGTGTCTGAAGCACATAGGTTTCTGTGTCTGTGTGTTCACCCCTGGTGTGCTGCAGTGAAGCAACCCGGTTCCTATATTAATATGTTTACTTTGAGGTGCTAAAACTAAACGCCGGGAGTCTGCAATATCCATACATCTACTTTTGGTTGACATACATCAGTGCTTCTCAAATAGAGGGGCGGACCCCCCTGGGGGGAGCGATGCGATGCTGGGGGGGTGGCGCGCGTGACCCTTGGGAACATGCTTTTTTTTTTTTTCATCTGTACTACAATAAATTGTAATTGCACATCCACTCCAGTAGTTGGCAGTGGTGCTCCCATTGCCCATAGCACGATATAGTGCTATATATCTTTCTTTTTGTTTTCTAGGATACAATGGTATGCATAGATAGATAGAGGGTTTATGTAATGCATATTATAGGTCACTAAAAAGAGAATATAAGCAGGCGATTTGGGAATGTTCGGGAGGAGATCAACATCCATGGCCAGGATACCTCCAGGCAGACCTTGGTGCCTGACTTGATGCTGCACGTCTTTGCAATAAAGTCTGTTTGCAACTACGTCGGTGTCAGCGGAGAATTCTTCACTCTACATCATTAACACTGAACCAGATATCACATATGTTTGTGGAAAATGGAGAGAACCAAAAGCTTGTATCAAAGAAAATGCAACTTTTTCCTTTGAGTGAACATGTGGGTGTAGGGCCAAAGGTGAACCAGCAAAGCTGGCAAACTGCTGGACCTGTTTAGCCAGCAGGCTTGTTTTATGACCAGGATGAACTGGCACCGACTCTAAAAGCTCTTGTGTACAAAAGGATGAAAAGCGCATTTGTATTAATGCATTTAAATTAGTATCCATCCCTAAATCTCCATCCGCTTACGAGTTATCAGGTCTTAGGGACAACAGTCGCCATGACCACCTCCCAAATGACACTGCACTGTGCCAACCCCTCATGGACCTTCCTTCAGGTGGTGAACCCAGTGGAAGGAGCCCCCAGTTAGGCCGGCTTGGAACTTTTACACCAATAACAGACAACGACTCTAAGCCAAAGAGTCATTCTAAATCAGATTATGATTGAATCTAAATGTTGCTTTGAATAATGTCCTCGTTCCTTAAATTTAACTTGAACCCAAAGACTTAAAGACCCATAATAGTACCTCTTAGTACCTATTTGGACATCTTATAATAAGGCCTGTAACACAAGTTATAGTGTGTATGCAAGCGTATTGATGTGATGAAATGTACATAGTCCTAATTCTTTAGCTTGCTGACATTTTATTTTTTTCCCAAAGACAGACATATTCACTATTTAGAACAGTCTTGTGAGCTACCTTTCAAAAGACCAAGCTTGAATGACCTAGATTGAAAACTTTTTGAAATTTTTGTATTTACCTATATATACTGGATATCTTACTCTCTTCATTAACATATAAGCTATGTTATACTGTCTGACTCGCTACTTTTAATATTCTGACTTTACCAGTAGTAATTAGCATCTTGAAAAAGAATAACATTTCAAATTTCTATTACTATTATTAATACTTTTTTTTTTTTTTTACGTTATTGTTCAGGGTCTACCAGCGCTGCTCTGGAGATCTACTTGTAAATCCTAATATACCTGTTGGGCACCCTTGATTTAGAACAGGGATGGGCAAACTAAGGCCCGGGGGCCAGATACTGCCCGTTGAGCCTTTTAATGCGGCCCGCCATCCTTGTCCAAATTAGATAATTTATTTATATTATAATTATACTTCTGTCTTTTCCCTGCAATGCCTGGATTTCACTAGTAGATGACGTCATAAAGGCTCTTAGAAATTTAGTATTTTGTTTTTTTTTACATGACTTTTAGATGCCATTTATGTTAGTTCACAGTAACGCTCCATCCTTCTGCTCTTGACTCCGCCCCCGCGTCCAATTTTAGTAGAAATTATGGCCCACGGGTCAGAATGTTTGCCCACCCCTGATTTAGAAGAATCTGCAAAAGAACTAAGATGCACAGATGTCCCAAAATCGGATCATTTGTCCAAAATCCAGCCCTAAAAGTCCTGAAAATAGCACGGCGTAGTTATTTTCTGACCAACATTAAGAGGTTGAATCGACAGCACAACTACTTTTGACACTCACTGACAGCCTAAGTGGCTGCGTGAAGGCCCTGCTGGAATGTATCTATTTAGTTTTCTCTTTAACATTCAATACAATAAGTGTGAATATAGACTAACAATACGTTTTCAAAGTGGCAGGTGAACCAGAGCCTCATAAGCCGGTACTATATGACTATATGTAGGCTTCCACCAGCAAGAAGTTCCTCAAACAAAAAGTTCCAAATTATAGCAAGAGCTGTTGATGTTTGTTTCTACAACAGATTTTATTCAGAGATCCGTACAAATGACTAGTTATAGTCTCTGTGTGTGTGTGTGTGTGTGTGTGTGTGTGTGTGTTATGACACGTCAAAGGAGCTGTCTTTGGAACGCGGCAGTCATTAAAAAATCACCCCGTGTCTGACTTTGTTTAAATCAGATATGAGAGCAATTTTGTCCTTTGTGACATTTTGATCCCTGCTTTGTGATAACTTGGGGAAGTGATGAAATTTACATAGCTCTAATTCTTCAGCTTGCTGACAACATATTTTTTTTTCCAGGGACAGACGTCTTTAATATTTAGAAGAGTAGTTCCCAGTGCCCTTCAACTGCCTGCAGTATTAATGTATCCTTGATGGGAGAGGTTCCGTAAATGAGTCTCAAATGAAGCTCGGCATTTTAATGTTTGCTAGAACGGCTGTTATTTCCACGCTAAGCCATAATAGTCTTTATTGCATATTTAATAAAGTCTAGGCTTATATTAATAGCAGCCAAGGACTTCATTAAGTGTTTGTGATGTTCACGATGGATTTCCCCAGTCTTCAACAATCCCATTGTCCCTTCACATCTATTCCATTACACACAGCAGCACACTGATTAGATTAATGCATTTTTACGATTTTCCCTTTTCTCATTTAGTCACACTGGGGAGATGGTTTTGTGTGCCAGGCTTATGAGAATAGACAAAGTTATTGTTATTAGTGGATGATGTTATTGTCTTCTATTAACGTGGATAAATTGACATGAGGATTTAACTAAAGCGAGTAAGAAACCTTGAGCTTTTTAATGTGGTGTCACCGAGTATGAGATGCAAGTTTGTGCGTTGAGTTGGAGAGTAATGGAGTACACATACTTGGGTATTAAACTTATGTACTATTTCCCCTTTTTTTTTTTCAGTAACGTTACTACATTATGTCTTTGTTGATTTATTTATTTATTTTTTTATCAGAAAGTGTGTTTCTCTCTTTAACTAAGACAGCCAAATTCATTAAGCACTGGGATTGACTGAATAATCGACCGAGTATCAGGTTTCACTTTTCTCTGACTCTCCAAGCTATAAGTTAATGGAGAAAGATGTGTAAAAACTGTGCAAATGTTTGTGCACTAAAGTTGGAGTTTTATAACTACAACATCCAATAATCTTGTTGACATTCTCTTTAGGAGAGACAAGGATGGACAGGGTTACGAATGGGGTCATTAGAGGGACAACACAGACAGGAAGGTTTGGAGAAAAAGCAAGAGAAGACAGATTCAGATGGTTTGGATATGTTCAGAGGACAGTGGTTATATTGGTAGAAGAATGATCCTAGAGATGGAGCTACCAGGTAGGAGACAAATAGTAAATTGATGCATGATGCAGTGAGGGAGGACATGGAGGTAGTTGGAGTTAGAGTAGAAGATACAGAGAACAGGGAAGGATGAAAAATGTTGACTCGATGTGGCAATACCTGAAAAAAAAGGCCACGTTTTGACCACTTTTAATTTAAAATATTGATTATATACACTGGTTAATTGTTGCAGTCGAGAGAAAAAAAAAGTAATTTGATAGACGTGACAGTCTGAGTTGAATGATCACTTCTCCACATCTGCAGCCCTTAGGAAGACTGTGCTTTATCATTGTGTCTAAGTATGACAATTTAAATTGTTGATGGTAATCAGTCATCTTGTAATCCTGTGCTGTGAATGCCTGCAGCTGGGGAAATTAATTCTGATAAACTGAAAGAGCTGTAAATCTCTTCATCCATACAACAATTTAAACATGGGCAACATGGGCAACAGCCTATTGGGTCTGCAGCTTGGTGAGGTTGAAGCAGGGCAAGGATTAAACAACAGTACAATAAACCAGGGTTGACATGTTTGCAATCAGTTACTCTCATTTATTTGCACGCGACATGAATGATATTGCGTGATATGGGTCGGCGTCAGTGCCCTTGATTAAAATTTTTAATAATTTGTTCGCCTGTTGCTGCTGAGCTAGAGAAGGAAATGAGAGATAGAGGATGGTGAAGGAGAGGAGGAGACAGCCTTCCACCAGGTAACGCAAAGTGACATGAGAGAATTAATTTTGTGAGAAGCCCTAATAGGGGACAGGCAGTAAATGTGTGGAGAAATCTTTGAAAAGTGTATAATTAATATGCATCACAACACATGGACAACAGAATATATACTATGGAGAGGTGATGAACAACACTGTCATCATGACGCATGATGCCAACAAATAACGGTACACAACACTGCAAAGAATCATTGGGTAATCCCTCACTCCTTCACCAACACTCAACTGGGGTGGTCATCTGTCGTTATCACAACAACACCTGAGGTAATGCTTTTTCTGCCTGTGTTCCGGGTGGCCAGGTGGCCGGGGACACCTGGCTGTCCACGAGGTATGTTCTAATCATAAAAATAGTCACTAAATATTGAACTGTACTTAAAAGGGTGCAATGGCCGTAATAAGAATATTCTCTACTATTGTATGTCCTAGTTACTGTTACTAGTATGTCCTAGTTACTATATCATTGTTTTTGAAGAGCTCTGGCTAACTGTTCCACAAAGGGCCAGTGTGGCTGCAGGTTTTTGTTCCAACCAAGCAGTAGCACACCTGAGGTGACATGTTTAATCAACTAATCTCAGTCATCGGACAGCTGATTGGTCAAACCATGTGATTTTGGTTGGTTGGAACAAAAACCAGCAGCCACACCGGCCCTTTGCGGAACAGTCTAGACATGCCTGTTATAGAGCTTCCTCAGGTGATTGTTCTTGGCAGAGAATTGCAACTTGGTTCCTCATGAATATTTAAGGATGTAGGATTATAATGGATGGCCATGGCTAGTCTTGAGGACTTGTAAGATTTAGCCTGGAAGATAAAAAAGTTTTATGATGTCTCTGGTTTCCACGGTTAAGCTTTAGGCAGATATAAAGACAACTAAATTTTGGTGTCTTTCATAAAAACAGCACTGCACCTCACTACAACTATGCTTTTCCATAACCTAGTGTAGGTTGTTACTAGGGATGACTAATATAACATTTACCGGTACAGATATTACCTGATATTGTCCAAACACTTAATTCCCGATACCGATATGAACCAATACCGATGCAGGCAGCTAATTTGGTGTAAACTGGTGTGATACCAGACTAAAGACATTCTATAAATAACTGTGTACAACATAAAGACAATACTTCAATATGAGTTATGGAAAATGACACATTTATTTTTTTTAACCATTTTGTCTGAAACAGTCCTATGATTCTCTGTGAAGCAATTAATGTAAACAAGAAATGTCTAGTGTTGGACAGAAGAACTTTCCAAAAACAGTGATTAACATTATAAATGGGCTCAGCTAGAAACCGATAAAATGGACACCCCTAGTTGTTGACTTAATGCAATAATCATGGAATAAACTGTACAATCTGGCCTTGATTTTTTTAGTCATATGGCAACAGCAATTTGGCCTGTTGGTAGGTTTGGGTAGTGCAACTCCACTGGACCAGTGTACACAGGGTTACTACAGGCCATTTTCACCTCACAATTGCCTCCTGACTACCACACGGTAGAGCGTGTGAAAATCAAACATGCTCAAAATCCTGTCGATTTGCCCGCGATTACCCGACCTCGCCGTTCCAAACATGCATATGGTCAAGTAAACAGGGAAACAACGGGGAGCAGAATGGCAGAACTGAGACACCAGACTGACCACTCCTAGTGAGACAGTTCCTCGTCCACACACAGCGTCGATATTACCTTTTCCTTTCCGTGTCTGCTCACAGAATGACACGATTTGTCATGGAAATGAGTTTTAGTTTGCTGAGTATTATTCTCATCATGCCTCGGAGAGAGTCTCTGTGCACCCCCCCACTACAGGCTCCTTCTTCTTCCTACTCCTCCTCAGTGGATCACAATGGTATTCTCGTTAAGTTTTACTTTTACAACAACTGTCAAATAAAGTTTTCATTTAAAAAATCTAACCCTTGTATATATTATTAGAATAAATTTGGCAGAAGCTTTTATCCAAAGCAGCTCTGCTTACACGAGTTAGATGAGTGAAACATCTGTGAAACAGTTAAAAAAAATGAAAATTGTCTATTTAAATTTGACTTGAATAAAGAATACCAGGCTAAACTTTTTAATGAATAACTTGAAACCAAAAGAATTTTTTTTAGAAAGATTAATCTCCACTTTTATTTAGAGCTATACATATACCTCAGTTATGGAGCCAGAACGCGGATCTGCGTGCGTATTCTGAGAAGAATACACAGGCTTCACACGTCAAAATGCATTTGTGAATTCTTTCAAATATGATTGTGAATTGAGGTACGTGCATACAAGTCGTGCTTTTAATTTGTTAAAAATACGTGCGCGCTAATTTGTATTTTTGAGACTCGTCTTACGCCGAGCAGATTTTGTGAGCGTAATTTTCCTACGTCACCAGCCGTCCTACAATAATGGCGTCTGGAAGCGGCAATGGCGAGCGTTTGAGTGTAAGTATGTAAGCATGTTATCAAGTGATACTTACACTTGAATGCTCGCCATTATTGTAGGACGTAAACTTGATTCTTGGACGCAGTTTAGTAATGTCAAACACGGACCCTCGTGGGGACACTGCCGTGTGATTGGCTGCAAACGAGTGGAACTTCTGATTGGCTGGTGATGGAGTGACTTAGCAAAATCCTGCTCATCTGTCTCAAAAATACAAATTATCGTGCGCGTAGTTTCACAAATTAAAAGCAAGATTTGCATGTGCGTACCACAATTCACAAATGTATTTGGAAGAATTCACAAACGCATTTTAACGTGTGAAGCGTTGTTTGTGTGCTCTTCTCAGAATACACACGCGGTCCCGTGTTTACGTGTGTGTTCTTTTTGAGACTATTCTGGCTCCATACTCAGTCTTTGACTTTTGAACTTATCTCAAAGACATGAGAGTGCTGAGCACGGTGGGTTCACACTCGTGAGGACAATCTCCTGCCCTTTCACCATTTAATACACTGAATGGATAAAGGCTAATTGGAGATGTTTATCGTGATAATATGATGTATTATATACCATCCCCTTTAAAGACCCATAGAGACATGTGTAGAATAGATGACCCACCGGTCACTGTCAAATTAGAATTTTTCCTGCATTCCTTCCATTTAAACCATGATGATTGAGAACATGAATCAGTTGCCAAGATGATTAGCTGCCGTTTAATAATACGACTGCAAAATGTAATCACACACGGAGTCTTGTGCTCATCCCTCTATTTTCCCAGTGCCTGTCACTGAACTGAGATCACCCACGAAAAGAAGTCCTTTTTCCATAATGGCTGTCTTCAAACAGGGTTTCATAGTATAATGCAAGACAAAGACAAATAAACCTAGCAAAACAATTGTCAAGTGTAAAGTTTTTGAAAACTATTAGGCCTTTTATAGGCTAATTCCTTTTCCCTTCTTATTCCACAGTTAGGCCTGCACTTCATATGGCATTTCCGTTCCGCCAGCACATACTGTACAGTTCATTTAATTCAGAGGTGTCGAAATCATTAGCCTGATTATATGCCAAGTGGTCTGCAGCTATACATTCACTACATACAGTATTTACCTATAAAATACAATTTATAGATGAGTCTCTATTGGACACAGCTTCTAAATGTATTCCTGAACACCTTGAATTTAGGTCGGTCTACGTCAGACCTGCCCAATAGGTAGATCCAGCTCTACCAGTAGATCTCCAAAAGAGTGCTGGTATATCCTGAGCATAACACGATAATAGTATTTAAAACTGGGGATGTAATTTGATGTATTTCAAGATGCTAATCATTGGACTGAAGTGAGAATCATATAGGTATAGAGCAGGGGTGGGCAAACTAAGGCCCGGGGGCCACATGCGGCCCGTTGAGCCTTTTAATGCGGCCCACCATCCCTGTCCAAATTAAATAATTTATTTATATTATAATTAATCTTCCGACTTTTCCCTAAAATGCCTGCATTTTCCCAGTAGATGACATAATAGGCTATTAGAAATTTAGTATTTTGGGTTTGATACATGACTTTTACTTGCCATTTATCTTAGCTTACGCGAACGCTCCATCTCTCTGCTCTGCTCTTGACTCGGCCCCGTGTCCAATTTTAGGAGAAATTGTGGCCCGCAGGTCAAAAAGTTTGCCCACCCCTGGTATAGAGGCAGACAGTATAACAAATACTGTATATAACATAATGTATAGAATAAGATATCCAGTTTATATAGGTTAGTGTATTTAGAAGTTTCCAATCTAGGTATAACACTTCAACCTGGTCATTTGAAAAGTCGCTCACATGAAAAAAAAAAAAAAAAAAAATGTGTGGACACCTCTGGTCTACGTCAACGAATGATAATTGTCCCTGTAGAACCAGACGATGATCATTCATTCTGGTCTTTACCATCAGAACCGCTGTTTTGTTTTTCATATTTCCTCACTATAATAAGCTCTCGAATGCTAATTGTGCAGCATGAACCTTTTTCAACCACATTTGAGTCCAACAGACGCCATCAACCTGACAAGTTGGTGGTAGTTGGTATAAAGCTGAACTCTGCCTGCCCTGTGAGTGCACTAAATCAGTTAGCGGCACTGTGATTCAGCACACAGCCTAATGTACTAAGTTTGATAAGTGAAGGGCAAAGCCAACCTCATGCATTTTCATCAGACACCCCTGGACAAGGCTCAGACACACATTTCAATACCTCTGAGAGCCCTTACACAACAGATAGGCAGACTGAGGCCGTAATGTACATCCCAGAGCAGCCATTATTGGAAAGAGGTTGTGAGGATGTCGTATTGAGGAGACAGTTAAAATGGTGTAATGAGAACTTGGACACTTGCTTAAAAAATTTACGATAAAGGATAAACTGAGAGTGCCTGTCGATAGACAAGACTCGGCAAAGACTAAATAGAACACTAAACTTTGGATTAAGGAACATATATACTGGGAAATTTGTGTGTGTGTGTGTGTTTGTGGATATAATGCCTCAATGGAGCTTTGTAATAGGCTTCAATATCTCCTCCACTTTTCCAATTGAGACTTCTCTGAACCCACGGAACAGTTGTCTGTCTTAGCAAACTCTGCCTGACAGCAGAGAATGCTAAATATACAAACTTCTGGCTGAGAGCACAATGATCTATTGTGGATAAAATAAAATATATATATATGTTTGTGTCAACAACTGGCATGAAAAGCAATGTAAAAACTCAATTTCTAGTAATAATTGAATATCATTTTAACCCTTCTGGGATAAAATCAGAGTCCAGGAGATTGACAGTGTCACAGACCACATTAACTAAGTGGACAGAAACATCAAGTTCACCAGAGGAGATGTCAAAGACAACAGCCCTGGTTTTGTTGGACTGTCGAGTTCACATCATGGAATATAGACGTCTCAACATAGAGGTGTACAGAAAACCAACCCACACTGAACAGAACCTCCGTTTTGACTCACACCACCCACTGGAGCACAAACTGGGTGTTATTGGAACTCTTCAGTCACGGGCAGACACCATCTCCACCACAAATAGAAGTAAGATGAGGGAACAGGCACACGTCAAGACATCCCTAAAGAAGGAAAGCAATCTCTTTGTCATTTTGACATTCTGATTCACACCACTGCACACAACGAAATGTGACCTCTGTATTTAAAGCGCCACCAATGTGAACGAAGAGCAACTTTTAGCGCCCGGGGGGCTGTGAGTGGGCGCGTTGCCATGGTAACTTGGCGACAAGGGGATTCGAACCAGGGGCCTTCTGGACCCTATTCCGCTTCCTTCACCACTAGACCACCAACTGTGAGAGAACTGTGGTTATCCCAAATGGGCCGTTTTAAAAACCACTATGAAAAAGCCTGCAGAGAGGGAGGACAACAGGAAGGGTTATGTCGTCTTTCATACGTCGCAGGTTCATCCCAAAGACAACAGTCCAAGACACAAGCTGGACTATGTGGTTTATGCCATTCAGTGCAGTGAGAAGTGTTTGGACCTCTACATTGGGGAGACTAAGCAGCCACTACACAGGCGCATGGCCCAACATAGAAGGACTAACACCTCAGGTCAGGACTCAGCCGTTCACTTACACCTAAAGGCCACCAACCACTCTTTTAAGGACCAAGATGTTCAAATCTTGGCCAGAAAAGACAGATGGTTTGACAGAGGTGTTAAAGAAGCCATTTTTGTCAAACCTAGAAAAAACATCTCTCAACAGAGGTGGTGGTTTGAGACACAACATTTTACCCACCTACAAAGCCCTTTAGGGAACAATACCCAAAAGATTCCACTCTCAAGAGTCATTTTCACACCTTGAAGAGCCGTGTGACCAAAACCAGGACAATGATTCTAACGACCCATCAATACCCACCCAACAACTGGTATCACACTTCACAGGTATCCCCTGGTCCACCCAACAGGAGGGACTTGAAACACACCTTCCTCCCCACTCACAGGATAGAACTTTAGTTACTCCCCACTGACTGAAGAAGCCTCTTGTATAGAAGGTGAAACGTTTTCCTAAAAAAACTCAATGTCCAGTTTCCTAACTAAACTCTCTAACCTTGACCAATAGCATATTTAGTCTCTGCATTGACTTTTCCGAGAGAAGTAAGGTTGACTTTAGTTAAATAGTAATTAAACTGAAAAATGAAACACAGAAGCCTGAAACTACCCAGACTAGATGGTGATTTTATATGTAGCGGCTTCGCACAAGAAATTGAAATCAGCAGCTGGTACCAAATGAGAAGGATGGGTTCTGGTGACTGACCAGACTGAGATTGGAAACATAAGCAGATCATAACCTTCAAACACAAGTTGCAGCTCACTTTTGTCTGGCAGGACATTATCATCATCCCTTACTCAGAGCTAGAGTCTGTCAGATGACATTATGCAGTGATGGCATTGTCCTAACTTGGAGAGCGAGTCACTCGACAGCAAACACCAGCATGATGTGAATGCAAATACACTACGCTCAATGCAAGCCAGGAAAAAAAAAAAAATCTAGATGTGTATAAGAGACAGAAAAAAAAAAAAGCACTAAATTGTTGAGGCATAATTCTCATTTTGATACTTTTCAGAGTTTTGCCCTGGTACGAGTGGCACAGCTTTGACTGTTGGATTCATAATAACTATTTTAATTATCAGTGGATGAAAACCCACATAACTTCCAGTGGGCTCCCCACCCACAAGAAGGCTCACAGTTCTATCCAAAGCAGTGTGATTTGGGTGGTGCCGGCTGCCCCTGTGATCCAGTAATGGATAAGCAGATGAAGAATTAATGAATGAATGACATTGGAATTGAGAAATCAGCCAAAAAATATTCATCCCTCAAGATTCTAGTGTCACTTGGTGGAGTGAGACTCCGACTCATTAGAGTTTAGATTTTGAGTGGTTGCATTCAGACATCCAAACCTTTTGCGTTTTGTCATTTTATTGCTTGCCTTATCCTCCAGGAATGTGAACAAATAAAAGGCATCAAAGGCAAAAAAATTCATATTACAATTTAATCTGAACACAGATAAAATTTTTCTATGTTTTTATATAACCATAGGAATGTTTCCAGAGTAAAGTTCAGATTGCCTCTACCCAACAAAAACAAATCTTATAATAGTGTAATATATAGATATGACAAAAATTAAACCCAAGACTCAAAAAGACAAAAATATTTCTAAGAATTTCTTTTCAAATCACAATGCTATCAAAATTATTGCTGCAAATAGAACTATTCCTTAGAAAATAAAAATGCAGTATTTTATTTTTAAACACAAGTACGGATGTAAAACTGACAAATTCAGAGTGAAATGATACATCGATAAAATGAAAGCCTTCTTGCGTATTTAGCACCTGGTAAGATAAAAGTTCTTATAAAATCAAAACAGATATCAAGGTTCTTAGTGCTTCGTACACATTAATTAGAAACCAGGCTGACAGTTCAGTGCCTGGTTTTCTTGAATTAATACTCCCTGACTTGAAACGAGACGATAGTGATTGGATTCAACGTGACAAACTCTTGAAGAGAGAGAACTTGCAGCAGAGCAGATTGTTAATAGTTTACATGTTGACTATTAACATGGAAACTACAGTTTCCTTCACAATTCAGCAGACTATCAGTGGGTGTAGGAAAAATTGGCAGCACAGTCCATATGATGGGGAGTCTGTGCCCATGTGCTCAACACAGACGTGGTGAGTGTCACAGTGTGGAGCAATGCTGAAGCAAAGTCTGTTTGCTTTCCATCTGTCTCTTCCTTTCACTTTGCCGGGCTTTTCTGTTTTTCTTTGTGTGTGTGTGTGTGTGTGTGTGAAATTACACTCTGTTCGGCTGATTAGTTACTGTGTCTTTGCCATTTTGTTCACCCTGGCAAAACACACGACTACAGTACGTGTGAATGCAACACAATTTTGCGTTTGTTTTCCTGCTGTGATTATTGGTCATGCTCTGCATGGGAACAGTTGGAAGTTTTAACATTGATCTCTAAATATTGATAAGACGTAGATATCACAGTTTTCGCTGTTGTACCTTTTAAATTAATGTTTTAATAAATTTGAGGTGGCAGTGGTGACCTAGAGGTTAAGGAAGCAGACTTGGGTCTACAAGGCTTGGGGTTTGAATCCACCATCTTACTGCTGCAGTGCTGTGGGCACAGTAATGACCCGACCCACTTAACTTCCAGTGGGCTTGCCACCCACAGGAAGACTCACACGGTGGACCATAGTAATTTTAACTAGGTGCCAATGCAACCCAGATAATAAGATTAATTAATAGACAAATCTGAACATAACATTTTGCAAAAGCCTATCTTAATAAAAACTGCAAAATGCAGTTCAGGTAATTCCTAAGCGGGAGGACACTGGAGGTCACTGGATTGATTCCGACTTTCACTCATGCATAGTTCTTCTTAATCACAGGATGCGCCGTTTCAGACATCTATAACCATTAACAGATGTGTATAAGAGACAGGTAATGACCTGACCCACTTAACTTCCAGTGGGCTTGCCACCCACAGGAAGACTCACACGGTGGACCATAGTAATTTTAACTAGGTGCCAATGCAACCCAGATAATAAGATTAATTAATAGACAAATCTGAACATAACATTTTGCAAAAGCCTATCTTAATAAAAACTGCAAAATGCAGTTCTGGTAATTCCTAAGCGGGAGGACACTGGAGGTCACTGGATTGATTCCGACTTTCACTCATGCATAGTTCTTCTTAATCACAGGTTGCGCCGTTTCAGACATCTATAACCATTACAGGATGTTAATCATGGTCAACTATTGACCTGCAGTGACTACTGAAGTGAGTAGGTTAAAATCAACTAAAAAAAGAACAATTAGCAACACAACTATAACAGGAATTGAAAAAAAACACAAAGACATAGCCATATATATATACACATATATATATATATATATACACACATATATACACACACATATATACATATGTATACATATATACATACATACATATATGTATGTATATATGTATGTATGTATATGCATATACAGTATATACACATATACCCATTTATTGCCGAACTGCGGTTGGAAAAACTTTTGTCATGAGTCAGTCCCACGTCTCTCCGGGTGACTGCTAAGGTTTGTTGGACCTCAAGTGTAGTCAATTGTCGCTCTATAGAGACAGCGAACCTTCAATTTTAAAAGAGAAACACTGTAAATTTCATCTGTGTTGTCATGTGTCGTCATGTTGCTCAGAACGGAGTACCTGAACTCCCATCAAATCAGCCAACGTCACAGTTCACACATCAAAAGTGACACCTCCATAGTCTCACCGCTCCAGTGGACGGGTCCATGGAGCAGGAAACCGATCCACGGACAAAGGTCCAAACCATTGGACCGTTTTACTCCATTATCGTTCAATCTGGACTTTTTGGACCGGTGCACTCGGATCGTGTAGGTCACAGACGAATAACCGATCAAAAACGATTAATTTGTGAAGATTGTGTTAAGGGTATATAAGCATACTCACATGTACATCTACTGCATAACACACATAATGTATAATTACATTTATAGACATATATAGACAGACACACCCAGGTATACATACATATGCATGCCCAAGCCCACATATGTACACATAAATACTGTAGACATGCATACATTTATACATGCATACAGCCAAATTCACCCACACACTGTGCTGCACGTACATATTTTGCATACATCTGTAACATAAATTCAGGGTATACTGTAGAAAACACTATAAGATTTAAAGTGTATAGATAATAACAGTTCTATATAAATGATTTGAAGTATATACCGTATATAGAAATATAAGAGTATAGTGAAAAATATGGCAGTGTAGATCAAGATTGAGGTATACTGTACTGTCCAATTGTGGGGTTTTTGCTCATGCTTCCCCACCACCAGTTGTTTGTTCCCTATTTTCCCCCTCAGAGAAGAGTTGAACAGTTTAATTGCCTGGTGGAAATTGAGTTCTTGAGTCTAATAATAAACAAACTTGCCGTACTTCTGATCAAATTTAACACATTGACATTTCCACCCTGCTGCAGAAGAAAAACACATTTGTTTTCTTCAGAGAAGCATCAGATAGTACTTAAATTAAAATGACAAAAAATAAAGCGTTTATGAGAGGCCAGCGTCGGCATATATTGAGTGGCGTTAGTGATTATTGTGAGATGTGGAATTAACAAATTAAACTTTCAGTTTAAAAAAAAAAAGAAAAAAAACCTTTTTAATCAGTCGCCCTATATTCTATTATTCTTATCCCTTCCCCTCCATCCTGATGCAATAACATCCATCATCTTCAGTTTACACCGCTGTGTTTTCAGACACATGGTTTTGGACAAAACTATATTCTCATGCCGCTGATCCTGTAAATAATCCCCCTCCGCAGATTCATATTACAAGCTGCTGTCTGAGAAGGGATATATTTCACCTACATCTTGTGTGATGTGTGTTCTGCGACCCGTGAATTAACCAGCTGGGGAGGGATTTATTTACAACATAAAGTTTTATATATCTTCAATGCTGAGATGAGTTGAGTTGATACATTAAATAGATACCTCCCCTAATAATTTATTAGCTCCTCTTTTGAACACAGATGAACATCTTACATGACATTCTAAGAAAATGAAATCACGAAAATTGCATTAGCCTGTGTGGGGTTTTTTTGTATTTGTTTGTCTGATAAATACAAAAAAAAAACGGATTATGCATCAAATATATAACATTATATATGACGCACAGTATTTTTATTTCCAATAGGAAATATGACTAAGATTCATTAATGGTAAATTGTAAATACATGAGTCACAAACATTGTAGTGTTCCACGGCACAAAATGATTATACTGCCAAGAACAATTGAATGAAAGTTTAATCAGCTAGTACACAGTCTACTGTGGGCCTTAGCCAACACCAACACAACGTGTTATATTTACAGTGTAACTTTTCTCTCTTCCTCTCACTCCTGCACCACACAAACACACTCACACTCTTACCTACTTTCCATCAGGTTGAAACCATTGTCATGGAAACCATATGACTGACAGGCCTCTCAGCCATTTGATGTCAACACTCGGCAAAAAAAGTGGGAAAACTCAATACTTTTTTTTTTTTTTTTTTTTACTTTTACCACATTTTAAAATCTTTTTACTTTTACACTTTTTTTGTGCAATGTAGGAAATAAAAAAAAACTACCATGATAAGTCAAATGTCAGCTTAATTTTGATTAAATGCTTATATTAGACAAATAAATCATTCTGACTGCATTTGTGCTCATTCAAGAATAGTGTGATGAGGAGCTGAAATACTTAATACAATAATTTGGTAATGTTTCTGCAGCACAGAAGAGGAAATAAATAGAAATAATACATGTATCTGGGGAGATTAAACTCTACGGTTCACCTCCTTGGTGAGCTTGAATATCAGTTAGGGAGTTTGGCTTTCATGGGGCAAAACACCTGAAGGATGGAGGGCATTGAGATTTGGATGACAGTCATGGAGACTGCTGTATTTACAAGCCGGTAAAGTGTAAAAGGGTGAAGAAGATGAATCTTGTCTGATAATTTCATAATAAAGTGACAGTAAACTTAGGGAACTGAGTCTCCTTGTGACATTGCACACATCAGAATGTGATATTAAACCTTACACCAATCACTACAGTGAACAGTTGGCAGCTTGTGGAATCAAACTGGAAACCTTCTAAACCAAGTCTACCTCCTTAAAGAACCAAGCAACCACCGCCCCTGTACAACAAATAAGTAGATTAATCAAATAAATGACTGCCCAAAGAACACTGCACCTCATGAACGTTCCTGCAGGTGGCGAGTCCACTGGATGGACACAAACGACTTAAACAGTATCCAGCTTTGACCAGGATGTCCACACCAATGACAGAGACATTTAATCTGAGCGAAGCCATCACCCTGCTGAAACTATACAGTAATGCAAAGGCTGGCCACGGAGGACCCAAGTGAGGAAAGCTTAATCAGGGACACATCAACATGAGAATGATTTGCTAACTGCATCTACAAGGATTGCTGTCCTAAAAATGAATCCTGGGTTGCAAGCAAGGAGTCAACACCCTGGCCAACATTGTGGGCAACACTGTGGCATTTGCCCAGACCATGCAGGGCCCACCCTGGATTGGCATTTCTACAAGACGTCAAAACTAAACATATTGTGTAGAAAGACACCCCAAGACTGATAACCACTAGTATATGGACATATATCTTTCAGGACAATTGACTCTGGGATCCCCAACAGCAAACAGACATTATTGCAGTGCTGATTGACATTGGGTGGCTTGTTACATGCCAGCGCTACAGGATGGAATATTACTAACTCAGTCATATCTGTGATATATAGGGGATTTCATTTTGAGATACAGTCACAGAAAAAAAAATAACAGACCAAGTTTAGCTACTCCCTTATTTCTGTCTTTTTGCCCTATAAACTACAAAAAGCCACAGCATTGACATCGTGTGCCAGCTGCACACCGTGCACCACATGTCAGCTCTGGCCAAAAAAAGGTTTGCACTCTGCATGCACTTTACTTAAGGTATGTGTCTTTTGACTTAGTCAGCTTTGGAAGAAAACTTTTGTTTTAACCTCCTGTATAATGTAATATTATTTATCAAATACTGTACAGTCATGAATAGGAAAGAGCTGGGGAGCGAGCACTTTATTATTTAAAACAGCCCTTACAATTCAACTAATGGAGGAGTAAATGCGAATGTGGAAAACTTTTACCACAGTTGGATTAAAAAAGAGATGGTCGGGCACCACAAGCAAACAATACCATCAATTCAATCTTTACACTTTAATACGGACATAAGATTGTCGCATACAAAAAGCTGTGACTTACTTTGGTGACTGTTCCCAGAACAACAATATTGGCCAACATTTAAGATAGAAGAAACACTCTTTCCTGCTTCTGTTTATTTTAGTGCAGAACGAAAGAAATGCACAGAAAGGTTTCACACCAGTTTTAACTTGGGACTTGTAAAATCTGAGAGTTTAAACATGTGAATATTAACATCTGAAAATGTAAAGAAACATATGCAAAGAATGTGTCTCCAATCATAAGAAAGCTATGCCAACTGTATCTCAAAACACATAAATAAGTCACCTCCACACCAATTAGGGTAACCATCTACAACAAAAAAATATATAATTTGAGTCATTTGATACTGGCTACCAAACAGATGCAGGACCAAACAGATGTAGTTTGGTCCTACATCTGTAGGATGTCCTCTGTATATATAGATACAGAGGATATTTGCATGCCCTCTGTATCTATATATACTGTGTATGTATACTATGTTCCAAATTATTATGCAAATCAGATTTCTTCAAAGTGATCTATATGAATGGCAGTTATCATGATTTTCCAGTCACACAAGGACAGAATAGTCTCCCAGAGCTGTTGTTGAGATGTGAACTGCCTCCCACCATCAGTAACACTTCTCTTGGTGAAGCTCCAAAGGTTCTCAATAGGTTTGATGTCAGGGGAGGATGGGGGCCACACTATAAGTTTGTCTCCTTTGATGTCCATTTCAGCCAGAGACGCAGATGTATTCTTTGCAGCATGGCACGATGCATTGGCATGCATGAAGATGATCTTGTTCCGAAAAGCTTCATTCTTCCTTTTGAACCATGGCAGGAAGTGTTCTTTGAGGAACTCCACATACATTGTGGATGTCATCTTCACACTGTCAGGGATCCTGAAAGGGCAGACAATCTCCACCTCCTTGTTGGCGCCGTAGCCTTTGTTTGCATTGGGTGGGCATCAACCAACCATCCACTACTCCACCCATCTGGACCATCGAGGGTTGCACGACATTCATTAGTGAACAGAACAGTTTTGAAGTCAGTCTTCAGGTTTTCCCTGGCCAACTGGAGCCCTTTCTGCTTGTGTATATGGATAGTGGAAGTCAAAACGATGGCTTACGCACCGCTGCAAACCCCTAGAACCCTTACCCTAACCTTGTATCTTGTTTTCCGGGGCACATTGGAGGCACCAGCAGTTTAAAAAATGTGTCTGCTGTTGTGATGGCGCATTTTTACAGCTGCTCTTTTGATCAGACGTATTTGCCTGTTAGAAGGAGTCCTGAAATTTCCTTTACCAGCACGCACACGTGTGTGCTCTGAATCAGCTACTACTTCTAGATAGTGCAATGATTGCGATGAGGTTTCCTGGCAATTTTGATTGTCGTCATTCCTTGACCAAAACATTCAACTATTTGTTGCTTTTCAGCAGCTGAAAGGTCCTTCTTCTTGCCCATCTTGGTTGAAAATGGTAGCCTGCTTAATAATGTGGAACAACCTTCTTTAGTAGTCTCCCCTTTAATTGGACTCACCTGCCAACAGGTGTCTTCAATTGGTTTCAGTGATATACAGAGCCATCATACATTTTACCATTCATGAGTTTAAACTGACAAACAAAAAAAAAATCTTACTGTTCCACTCACGCAACACTTTTTGCATAATAATTTGGAACACAGTGTACATAAATGTGTGTTTGTGTGTATTATTTGTATTATTTTAATGTGTCAGACACACATTAAACACAAAAAGACATACTTACATAAGAAAAATATATAAACATATATATCCATGTTTACAAAATAAATGACAAAGCACTCTTATAGATCTGTTAGTACTGAAATACCAGTAGTAGACTAAAATTGATAGATTTCACAAGCCCAAAACCACCTGAAGATGCTGGTCAAGTCTCACTATTTTGGTAAAAAAATATTTCTCAGTTAACGACTAAAACCAAGTTAAAAAAAAAAAAAAAACCTTACAATATCAAAATTCCTTAATAGAATTTAACTGAAAACAATGAGGCACTGCAATGGCAGAAATTAGTTCAGAAAGACATATAATATTATTACAGTTAGAGTCCAAAGCACAAAGAGCATAAAGTGAAAAATGGAATTTAAAGTGGATGAATCAAGCAGTTCAAACCGAGTGTGTTGCCCTCATGGTGCAGCAGGAAAGAAAACGCGTACCAGCAGAACTGAAAACAATGAGGCACTGCAAGGGCAGAAATTAGTTCAGAAAGACATATAATATTATTACAGTTAGAGTCCAAAGCACAAAGAGCATAAAGTGAAAAATGGAATTTAAAGTGGATGAATCAAGCAGTTCAAACCGAGTGTGTTGCCCTCATGGTGCAGCAGGAACGAAAACGCGTACCAGCAGGTGAAACCTGGGAGCAGAGAGTTGAATTAGAGTAGATTCCCCAGCAGTCAGTAATAAAAGTTCTTAACTAAAGCAGACTCAAGATGAAGGCTTCACATTAGCCACAGTAAGGTTCAACAATCCAGCAGAGACTTTCAGCAGGAGAAGATTTTTTATAATGTGACGAGCCGATGATCTGCAGATAAAGTGTTGAAGGTGATTGGGTGTAGGTGAGGGAACGGGCAGTTGGAAAAAAAAGTGAAAAATTGATTTAAATATAAGTATTTTTTTTATTTCTTTACCGTATCTTTTAGATGAAAAAATAGAATAAATATATACAGTATATACACGTATATACACACACACACACACACACACATATATACACATATGTGTATATATATAAATACACACATATACACATATGTGTATACATATAAATACACATATATACACATATATACATATAAATACACATATATACATATATATATATACTGTATATATATATATGTATGTATGTATATGTATATACTGTTGATATATGGCAAAACTTACACCCTCATCAAACATCCTTAAATTATGTATGTGTAATTTTCATCTCTGGTTATACTGTAAAGTGTAAAAAAAAAAAAAAAAAACATATAGTACATTTTAATACTTTAATACACTTTACAGTATAATCAGAGATGAAAATTACACATACTTAATTTAAGGATGTTTGATTAGGGTGGTAGTTTTTGCCATATAAAAACAGTCAATAATATAATTAGAATTCATTAAGGTTTCAAAGTAAATATTAATATTTTTTGTGCCACAATGGAAAAATTCAAAGTCTAGCAACCCACACAGCCAACCACATGAGGCACCATTAATTATGTGATTCCTCTGGGGTTCGAACACAGTAAAGCTTCGCTTCAGCAACAACATAAACTACATAAAGAATAGGGCAATTCCAGGTGCTAGCACTGTCATTGGGTTAATTAGCAATTTATATAAGTGGAATTAATTGCATTTTTTATCAAATGCCAATAATGGACTAAATGAGCAAAAATGTTTTTATTAAAAATAAGTAAATAAGTTGACAGCTTGGCATTCACTTAAGCGAAAGCATCTGTTCTACAGTATATTTTTGTAATAATCTGTACATTTCTTGGCCTTCCCTTTGGCCCTGCAGCAATGTCTGTGTCTTTTGTGGGAAACTTCAGTGTTCTCCTGGGCAAGTTTGAATCCCAGTTAGTCATGATGGCTTCCAGTGCGCTCACCATCTGCAGGAATGTATCGTGTTGTACAATGTGATTTTGAGAGGCAGTCGAGACTTCTTCCCCACGCCACCCAGTCACACATAAATGGATGAAAAAGCATACATGAACGCACATAAATTTATTTTAAACTATATAGTAAAGTTGGAGAAAAAAAGAAAAATGCATCGTACAGTATAGTTGGACAAATCATTTATTCTCACAAAGCTCCTGAAAGTTCACTGGGTTGCCATAAGGATTAAAAAAGTTTCACGTATCTCCTCTCTAAATCTCTCTTTCATCATAGCCTGAGGCCTCATGAACCAAGGGGTGGAGGTTGGGGGCTGTGGGGCATGCCTGTAGGGCCTGTGAGGTAAAACCACAGCGCTAGTGGCAGTTTATTTATTATTCATGCATGCACTAATACACCTGATGACTGCAAAGAGTTCAAAAGTACCCATCATTCAAAGAGTGTTTTAGTTACATATTAACGCTGAATGCATTTTTTTTTTTTGTTCTTTCTAGTTTTCCATTTGATCTTGTGTGAGGGGGAGATAACTGAGCAGACTCACCTCCAAAAGATCAGAGAGGAGACATGTGTTTCTCCTCTGAAATGTCTTTAAAGCATCTGTAAGGGTAAATCACTTTCAGCCTGACGCTGTCAAGTGCAGCATGAGCAGCAGCGGATGAAGGACTGGTGTTAAAGTACTGTAAAATACATTCATTGTATTTTAGCACCAGTGAACTTGACTGCCTTCAGTAAAGGTAAAGGCTCAAGGTGTGTCTATGTCCACCTTGCCGTATTTCTACTCAAGGTAAGGTACAATGTTAAAAAAGGGAACTTGAACTTTAGTTAAAGAAACAGCTTGTAGTGGCAAAGGATTTAAGTTTCTCAAAAAAAAAAAAAATATATAATATATACATATATATATAATATTGAGACTGACAGCTGCAAACAATGCCTTTTCTGAAGCTCGGATAATAATTTTACACTGCATTGTAGCAGGAAGTTACAATTTAGAGACGTAGGTGGATGCTTAACTACATCAATTAAGGAAATAGTGGTGGAGATGTCAAATACTCCACTAGAGCACATCAGCAGCCAGGAGTATGCCATGTGTTGTACTTTGGCACCAGCTGTGCTGACTTCCCAATGGAAAATAATTCAGATTTTTTTTATTTTCTATTTTTTTTTATTTTTCATAACTGCCACTCATCCTTGTTATCAAAGTGTTTTTACAGGCAGATGTGGATATACACCCTTGCAAGAGAACAAAGTACAATGTCTATAACATCCTTTATATGTAATAATTTATTTATGTATTATTAAATTAATACATATAAATGCATGTGTTAATTTAGATTTATGTATTAAAAGGTTATTAACTCTTAAGTGGAACCGAATTTACAGAAACAAGTGTGAAACAACCGCCACGGTACCAGATAACCTTCAGTTTCCCAAAAGATTTTCTAAACTAATAAAAACATGTTAATTTCTGTATGTATGTGTAAGTGCACATGTAATATGTAAATGCATGTTTTACAAATACATATGCTCTGCAATGATCCCCCAATAACAGATAACAAAAAAAAGGAGTAGTGCTCCTTTTTTTTTTTTTTTTTACTCTATGCAACAACATAAGATCAGGTTCAGAATGTGGGTAATCTTATGTGGCAGGCTGGGTGTAAGCATTGGCTTATTAGAATGTTCACTAACTTTAATTATTGGATGGTAAGAAATTTTCTGGCCAGGTCCCATGGAGACTGGACACAAAATTAAATGACAATATAATTAAAGTATAATGATTTATAATACGTTATTATACAAATATATTAGAATATTATTTGGGGATTCAATCATGGACTACATTTGACCGTACAGAGAGCAGAGGCTGATTATCAATGACCTTGATGTAAAAAAATAGAGTGCAATATCTATTTTATTTTTTGTTTGTTTGTTTGCTGGTTTGTGCATATATTTTCATAATATCAAACAGTTTTAATTGATTTATCATGAAAATTGAAATATGAATAATTACATCCATCAATAATTTTAATTGACCAACCACTACCAGGAATCCAAATATAAACAATTACAAATTACGAAAAATTCTTGTCTTTAATGAGTTTTAATGTTCAAACAAATGTACTTAAGCTCTAACTTATTTGATACAACGATAAAATTATCCCAAGTGTGATGGACATCCACTTAGAGACGGGACAGACTTATGTGTTTTTGAGGCCGTCTAAGTCTCTGCTAGATGTTTAACAATTGATCAATGTGATTATATATTCATGCAAATGCTGTGCTTTGATTTTAATTGAGGTTTACTTCACAGTCATATCCATCAATGCAATTGTACTAATCACTTTTACTCATAATTTATTACTGTGTTTCAATTTTCAGTCTTGGTTTCCTCATTTAACGCTTTTGGACAATATTTTTTATTTAATCTTATTGCTGATACAGTCCCATCTGCGCTCATGCCCAGATCATTATTTCATTGTTGAAAAATTAAAATCGTGCTCTCTAAAATCTGCATTAAAATTTACTCAATGAAGGAATTATTTAAAACAAGTATTGTCCCTTTGAGTTTGGAAATTGTTGAACTTGAAAAAGTAGAATACACAGTAGCTGAGAGGACAACAAAAACTTGAAGGTGACAGAGACGCTTCTGCATTGAAGGCAAAGATATGAGACCTTAGGGAAGTGAAAGATCGCAGACATGGAAGGCGTAGAGTTTCGAGGGGCATCCATAATAAGTGTGGATAGAAACACAGGCCTTGCATGTAGTGTCATTTCATCACCCTCTCCAGAGGACAGCACTGTTTCCAGAAACTTTTGTTTCAACCTGCCATGAGTACAAGACGTCCTCTGCATCTGTTGCTGCAAACAAACGCCATCAGTCACACTGTTTCTCGCTTCAAATCCATGACTGTGAAGGCAACTGCTCAAGCTTGGCTCACAAATCTGCTTCTCTGTGTGCTCTGCAAGCAAAGACACGTATTTACACCCTGTCAAAACAACACACATGCACGCGCTCACACAAACTTATGACACCAAAGTCAAGTGCACACAAAATTCTCCCAGTGCTTGCCAAGACCAAAAGCTCTTCAACTGCATTTGTCACTGTCCTGCTTTTTATATCCCCCTCTGTGTGTGTGTTGGGCCTGTTGAATTTTCACTGACACAATCCAACCCATGTCCTCTGTGCTTTCTGGTCTCACTGTCTTCACATAAGCATTAAGAGCTCACCCTTCACTATAGGAAATGTGTGCAGAAATCTTTGCCAAGATCATGTGGACGATTCAAGTGATACAAGTCATATATATATCACACATGTACACGTAAATGTATATATATATGTGTGCGTATGTGTATGTATATGTATATGTATATGTATATGTATGTATATATATATATATATATATATATATATACACACACACACAGAATATATATGTATGTGGATATGCTCATATATATATGTATATGTATGTACATATACATTCTCCCATTCTCATTGAACTCAAACCAAGCAAATTGTTTGTTTGTTTTTTAATCACTTTTTTTAATATACTCATTATATTCAGTAAAATGTGCCTTTCAAAATAAAATAATTTCAAGAATAAAACACATGTCCAACAGCTGATTCACATTATTTTGATTTTTGACCCGCTGTTCGCGACCCATTCAGAATGTGTCGCTTCATCCTTACCAGGTCGCGGTGCAGCAGTTTGAGCAGTGACACACAGATTCCCCTCTATTCAGACAAAATGACCAGTGATTAGACCGTCGGGTTCCCTCCCACAACTGCTACTCACATCACACTGCACCGAAATAAACACTTAGGACCAACCCTGTGAATGATAAGTCTAGTGGAAGAAGCCAACCACCCAAACTAAGTTTTGATCTTTGCCAGGAGGTGAACCCTAGAGTCCCACACCAATAACAGAGGTTGACTCTGAGCTTAAGTGCAACGATTCTTACTGAGATTACATAATTGTGATAATATCTGGCCAATAATTGGTATCGACATTCCATACACATAGGGATGTGGGAATTGTCCATTTAACTGCACACATAACAATTCTGCTCTCCACAACACACAGGTGAATTAATGGGTCTCCAAAGTCAAGTCAAAGAATTAAGATTATAACACTTAACTTCCTGTTGTACTAGGAATTTACTCATGATCTACACTGATCTAAATACAGTGATATTCATTAATTCGTTATTACTTCATCTACTCTATCCCTGATCAGCAGTCCCAAAGACTGAAAATCACATTGAAAATCACATTGATCAATCCATTGTGGTGCCTTCCTGTGAGTGGTGAGCCCACTGGAAGGTACGTGGGTTTGGCAGTGTTATCCTCAGAGAACCTCAGTGGCAATCTGGCAGCTAATGGATTTGAACCTGAAGCATTGCAGATCCAACTCAACTTCCTTAACCACTAGGCCTTGACCACATTTTCTGCAAATTAAGATGATATGAAAAATGTGTGTGTGTGTGTGTGTGTGTGTGTGTGTGTGTGTGTGTATATATATAATTTAAGCTACAAATTCATGAGACTAATGCCTTCTTAATCCTCTGCCCTAACTACAACAACATTGACTGCACATCTCCACCTTCTCTCCTCATCCGCCATACACCTTTCTCTGCACGACCTCTCTAGACATATCAAAGCAAATCCATTGATCTCCTTTGAACCAAAATACGTGGGTAAACCCTGCTGATAGGTAGAACTGCCTTTTATGACATATTACAAACTGACTTACGGGTTAGAAATATCACTTCAATTACAAACCCACTCAGCTGGACATTAGTCATGAGCATGACTAATTTTAGGCTGCATTAGAAACGTATACTGTAACAGTGAACAGAGAGTGTCTATCTGTAATTCCATAACAGAAACTGCCATATATATATATATATATGTAAATATCTCTTTTGTAACCCTGATCACCATGGCAAGATCTGTGTATTCTTCATTTACTAGTACCAGTATGAAATAGTGATGGCTCAGTCCAATTTTTAAGTTCTGTATTTGTCAAAATTTCATAGCCTATCCAACCCGCAACCTACAACCAGAGATGTTCACAAGTCATTTTTTTTCCAGGTTCCAGTCAAGTCTCGAGTCTTTATGCACAAGTCCAAGTCAAGTCACAAGTCTTTGTGCGACTTAAGTGCGACTCAAGTCCGAGTCTCAGACTCAAGTCCCCATGTCTGGTCTAAACTAAAACAGCCATTCATGCCTGGAATTAATGTTAGTCTCAATACAGGCTGCTACTTGCCGCTAAACGTAGTGGCCTGAAGTATAAAACAATACGGTAACGTTAGGGGAGGTGAACTATAAAACTAGTGAACAGACTATAACTCTGGCTGAATTGCCAACGGTAACGATTTCTTCCTTCACAAGGCCAGTTTCCCTTTTGCCCACTGAGGTGCCTGAGAAAGTTCAACGTTGTTGATTCATCATCTTTTATCTTAACACTACACTCCTTACAAGTAGCCGTCCGCTTACTGGATGTATGTGCGAAGTCTTTATATGCAAATGCAATGACAAAAGGAATTGCTCCAGTCTGGCTTACCGCCGCCATGGTCACTTTGATATGAAACCTAAACTTTGTAACACGCATGCGTTACAAACCTTAGCGCGCCATCGAGTGAACTACTTCTGTATGCGATTTTTTCATAGCGCTGTGAAACGCATCGGAAAAAGTGAAATAAGCTAATTGCTACAATAGATAATTCCTTGATTATGGACTTTATTCTATTCCTAGTTTCGAGTCTTACACAACAAGTCTCAAGTCAAGTCACAAGTCTTTGTTTGTGCGACTTGAGTGCGACTAAAGTTCGAGTCTCAGACTCAAGTCCCCTGTCTCTTATACACATC
>JAFBJS010008669.1:83845-108272 GCA_016785265.1 Paraplagusia blochii
TATGCTGGCGCCTTTTTTCAGGTCTTAATTGTCTTCTTCAGCTGCGCAACCCACCCAAGCCAGTTTTTTTTTTTTTTTTTTTTTTTTAATTTTGATTGATTCATATATCCCTGGATAAATGGTGAGGGTTACCAAGGGAAGGGCATCTTGAGCCAAGACATACATATATACGCATATATATATATACACATATATACGCATTTATATATACACACACACACACACATATATACATACATATATATACATACATATACATACAAATACATACATATATACATACATATATATCCATATATACACATATATACATACATACATACATACATACATACATATATATATATATATATTTGTAAGATACTATTACCGTACTTTCTTTTTGCATAAAAACAAAGGAAAAAGCATGAACTTATTTCCAGTTATAGGTAATTGTGTTATGACTTTACTGCTTCCACCTACTTACTATCATTGTATGTTGCCCCTGCACCAAAGCGAATTCACTGTCCCTGATCTAAACATAACACCTACATAACTATCTTTAACCCTATAAAAAAATCCACGTTATAACATGATACACTAACATGACTGGGAAATGTGTCAAAATGTAAAAGAATTGATGTAGAGCTATTTTTATTTAATCATAACTTTGAGTATGACATATATAGATGTAGATGGAATTTACAGCTGTTAATTTGTCCAAAGTTGTCATATCTGACAAACAAAACATTTGTTCATTGGTTGAATTTTTGGACTTTTATTTCACTCAGATCGACCACTGTTGGTATTTTATCTCCAACCTGTTGTGGCCACAGAAAGGACTTAGATGCTGGACTTACGGGCCCTGCACCTCTCACCTGACCATGTTCTCCAGTTCATTTACCCTATGTTGGACCTTTTCCAGTCAAACTGAGGCGAGAGGGCACAACACGAAATGCATGCACCTGCAAGTTGCCCTTGGGCTTAAAGCAGGTCATTGACTTTCTATGTATTTACACAGCATATTAAATCATTTATGTGGCAGTTTAGATTTGGTCTTTTCAGTATTCTCTATACTTTAACCATTCTGGGCTGGGTGATGGCAGTTTTGTTGGGATTAAAGACCTACTGATGGAAAGAAACATTTTGTTAGTACAAATTAGCCAAATTGAAGATATACAGTTCTCCTTTGCAATCCGTTCCAAGACCTTCCAAAAATACTGTGCTTAAGCCAGGTGCAGCTATATTTGCCTCATCCTCTGCTTTCAGCAGAGTGCATCATAATATGTATTGTTAGATTTATAGTGGTTGCCTTGCCAAGATCATTGCAGTGAATGGCTCGGTGCCCTTATGTGCATACATTGCACTGTATCTTTCTAGCTATCTACAGTATCTGTATATTTATTTATTTATCCGTCGATCCTGCATTTTACACCTCGGCCTTTAGCAGTGCTCTATCCAAATCAATCCACCCCTTGACAATTATTTTGATATGGAGTGTGTCTATAAAATTTTTACTACAGCTACAACACACATAAAAAGCATCAACAATTACCTCATAAAACTGCAACATTATTTAAAAATATCCACCTTGGTAACTTCCCTTAAGAGGATTTCAACCGTTTTGTTGTACAGATTATCCTTGTTACTACAATCAGACCTTTTTCTATTGCAATTAAAACTAATGCTGAGAGTTAAGCCTGCCCCAACAGGTCTGTGGCAAAAGTTTTAATTTGCTTAACGGCTGCAAATGTCAGATACTGTGGACGGGTGTACACAATCCAGTTTTCTATTTTTTTCAATTTTAATCCAGAAAACACGAATGCGGAAGCATTAAAACACTGAAACACTGCTTTGTTCAGACATTATCATCCAATTTTTTCACCCAAAATTGAATGATAAGACCTGCAACATTATCAGGTCACTACCCACTGGCAACACTAAAAAAAAATTATCCTTCACACATGTGCTGTCACAAATAGAGGACAAGTGCAAGATGCATGACTCCCCTTTGTCCTCTCATTCACCATAACAGAGACATACTGTATGATGCTCTATTAACTTTCCCTCTTATCGCTTCCCAATCACTTCAACAAAAGTGTATTTTGCCTGTTGTCAAACTAAACACTTTATCAGTGAACAGCTTTTTTTTTGCTCTCAGCAATAAGAAAAAAGAAACATCACATAGTTTTCATATCGCATTGTGTCTACGAAAATAAAAGTTTCTTAGTGCCCTGCAGGAATGACAGTAGATCAAACAGTAGTAGACACGCACTTTAATTTCCTGAGAACTCACTTGCTCAATTGTAGATCTTCTCTGGTTACCATAAAAGTTTTGGAGAGTAATGTCCAGCAGTCAAAAACATGTGCACCCAGAATTACAGGTTGTGTTCCTTGGAAACTGTGAGCCAAGATTATGGCTTGCGTTAAGTTGACGGAAAGTGGCCGACTTTCACAGTATCAATGACCTTACAACCTTTGGAGTTGCTTTGCAGTCTTTCTATAGATTCTCTTAAAAAGTCAGTGGTAAAAATGTCTTTGACAATATACCTGCAACATAATTCCCATAAGTACGAATACTAACATTTCCTCACACGAGGTAGAAAGCCATGTTATTGTTGTGGTGCAGAATCGTGTATTATGAACAGACAAAGTGTTAGATGACAGTGATGTGCAGGGTCACTGTAGAATTGTAGAAAGTTTAGTATCCACGGTATGTGAGACAACATTGGCAACTGGGCAACAGATAGAAGACGTATTCTCAAGACCGATTAAGAGACAACATAAACTGGCGCCTAGATAACAGTAACAAGATGTACCTTTATCAATGTCAATGTCACAACATTCTACATTTCAGAGGTCTGATGCATGTCTTGAATGTCTCCTGATAATTGATAATGTCCAAAGAACTGTATAAGAAGAACACGCCTGTATCAGTATTTGGGATTTGTTGGTGTAACTGCTGATGAGTTGATTCGTGTTGGACCTGCCATGGTCAGAAACCTTTTTGATACAATAAGTTCCCCTAGACAGAGAAGTGTGTCCTGGCCTGCTTATTTGTAGACAACGCTTTCTACAATATTGTCAACTCAAAACATGATTTGCTCAAGCTGCTGTCAATCAAACTGCCACAGTGAAAGAACAGTCGGACACTTGTCTCATGCTACAGGTCCCACAGAACAAATTGTGAAGCCTCCAGGCAGATTCTGTTGCTCCTGACAACAAATGATGGCTGACATGGGATTGGGTAAATGCTTAAACATGAAAATGCACTTCTGGGAGCAATACAATCAATTGAAAAGCAATGGAAGAAACAGATTGACTAGTTTGGATGGTTTTAATAAGTATTCAGTGACAAAAATTAATTGTCCCAGCAGAAATGGTCTTGCAGGCCCTCAGAGCAGATTTCTGATACACCTACATCTGTTTGTTTGTTTGTTTGTTAACCAAAACTATTTTAATGTTTACTCACATATCTTATTTCACGGAATTAATTATTACCTACTTTAATTACACAGCCCACAGTGGTGTTCATGTGCAAAGTGTATGAAGCATGTATGTTTTATCTAATCAAAATATAACATAAACTCTAATATAATTAATCCATTAAAAAGTGTATAAATCATCTTACGGCGTAGCCTCTTCGATGTCGAACATCAGTAACTTGCAGTGGAGTCCTCCAGGGACATGCGGCAAACATTTTGCAGGTGTAACCAGGAAACAGGAAGTAACTGATAGGAAGTGACCTCACAGGATGTGTGGTTACAATACTACAAAATAAAGGACTGTATTATATTAAGTAATATACTTACTTACTTTAATCCTAACAAAAACAGAACCAGACCAAAGAAATTTGCAATTGGACGTTAAACAAACTGCTTGTAAGACAACAAACCCACTCTGTTTACTCTATGTACATGTGTCATGACCGGATATGATAATAAAGGAGAGAAAAGGCAGAATCCTGCTTACATTTTGTTTTAAAACTAGTAGTTAATCCTAATGGGCTCTCATTTGGGAAAAAAAATAAAATAAAATAATCTACCCAAACACAGGAATCTGCATTGCGGTAGCCGTAGCATCAAAACTACAAATACTTGCTAGAACCAATGTATATTTGGCATGTGTGCATCATAATGAAATGCATATTAATCCCAAATCTACTTAGTGAAAAATATTCAACTCCCATCACCACAACACAAAACATCAGCCCATCAGAGGAGCAGACCCACTGGGATGAAAACAAAGCAAACCATTTGACCTTGTTAGTTAAATGAGTAAACAGAAAACAACTCAAATGTAAGATTCCCAAGGTAAATACACAATAATACAACTACTACTTCGGACATGAAAGTAATCCCTAATGCTCTCAAAACCAAAGGATACTTTGAAAACAAAGTGGTAGAGATAAAGTAGTAAAATACAAAAACACAAAAGATACATTTGTTTGACTAAAATAATAAAATAAAATATTCTTTATTACCATTCTTTCCAAAATTAATAAAAAAAAGTGTGCACATGACTACAATTCTGCTAAGAAGAAAAAAATAACCCGTTCCAGGGTTGTGGGGGCCATGAATGCCAACCAAATCACACTGCACCATATGGTGAGCCCATATGCTTCAAATGTTTTGAAATGTATATCAAAGTTTTTATTGCATACTTTGAGAAACATCAGTGAAGCTGCTATTGCTGTTGTATCAAGAGAAGATAAAGTGTCAGTTTTGAGACGGTGTACAGTAAATTGATATTGTTCTCAGAACAAGGTCAAAATAAGACACATTTTAATGTAATTTTTGTGCCAGGTCTGGCAGATGTGTTCACAAATTAAAACAATAGGTTGGAAATGTTATCATTCACATGTAACTTTTAAAATGTATTCTGTACACAACATTATTATTATTATGATATTGTGTTCGAGATATGAGATGAGAAATCCTTTCATTTGCCAAATACTTATTAGAATATTTATGTCCTTTAAATTTTCTTCTTTCTTGGTGAAAGGACTGCAGGTTTATGCTTTTCTGATATGACTACGATGGTCTTCAATAGTAGATATAGACATATTGACCAGTACTTGAGGGATAGTGAAAAAGAAAACAACGTCCTTAAAATAAAACCTGGTATTCGGCTGTTTGTGACATGAAAACAGAGTGCTATATAGAGCTTCTTCTATAACACAGAGTCCTTGATCCACAGTGTTTTATGATTGACATGTTCCATAAATGTGCCATTTTCCCGACATAAAACTTGTCAATTCAGTTGTGTAGAACCTGGTTGGTCGATGTGCGATGTTATACATGTAGGATGTCTATGTTGGCTGTTTACACCATAATTTGTAGTGTTCCACATTTACTCTGGTAAACTTGACCTGGTTGTCCTTCATTGTGGCTTCCATCTGAAGGACGATGTTTCTTTTCAAATGTTAGATTTTAATGTTATCACCATGTAAGTGTAGGTAAGTTACAAGTAATTTCTCAAATGTGAGAAAAAGGTAAAATGTCAGTAAACATGTGTCGGACAAAAATAAAAGACTTGAACAATGATGTCAAGGACCCCCCGTTCAGCCAGATCAGAGGTTGTTGACCCAGGCATCCAGAGCCGCGTGTAGCCCTTTCATTCTCATGCTGCGGCGCTGCGTGGCTTGAAAAATAAATTCTAAAAAAAGTGAAGTGTAATTTTATTTGTGTTTTTTTTTTTACATTTACTTTTGGAGTCCTATTGACCTTTGGATCCGCACATATATGTCAGCAGCTGTTCTCCACCGTCAACTGTTACATTTTGTATAGACATGGTTTACAGACATTGTGAGCACAGGTTCAGGAGCAGTAGTTGCTTTGACTACCTAGAATAAATATGCAAATATTTTACAAATATTAGATTTTTTATTGTGAAGTGACATTGTGCTTTTTTTCCCCAATTATTATTTTTTATTATTATTCAGCAAAGGACTCCACTAACTGCTCCAAAAGCCCAAATGGTGAAGATAACAGACCATGGCATTTTTTTGTTTACTTCATGGATAATTTATGTTTCGGCAGGATTTAAATTAATTTGAAAGAAAACCTTGTGTTTCTGTTTTTTTTTTTGTTTTGTTTTGTTTTTTGTTTTTTTTTTAGGTCAAAAGGCTTTACTGAAATAGATTTGGTTAATTAACATGCTATAGTTGTTTAAACGAAGCATTGAGACAAAAAAAGGTAGAAGACAGGAGGCACAGCAGGAGGTGGCAGAGTTAAAGATGCTGAGGTTTTCTTTGGGATTGACAAGGTTGGACAGGATCAGGAACAAGGTAATCAGACAGGAAGGTTTGGAGGTGAAGCTAGAAAAGCCAGATTGAGGTGGTTTGGACATGTTCAGAGGAGGGACAATGATTTTATTGGGAGAAGAATGCTAGACATGGGGCTACTAGGTAAGAGACAAAAAGGAGATTTATGGATGAGGTAAGGGACGACATGGAGGTGGTTGGAGTTAGTAGTTGAGGATACAGAGGACAGGGGGAAGTGGAAATTGTTGACTTGCTTGGCATAAGCCGAAAGTAGAAGAAGAAGATAAAGACAAAATATATACATACTATGTTATTGTCATTGTCATAATGAAAGATGATCACAAAAATAATTGAGATTGTGACTACTCAACATGAATGACTACCAACTAATCTACTAACATTACTAACATTACTAACATTAACCTACTTAGCTATATACATATGAATAGTTCCAAACTCTATCTATCTATCTACCTATCTATCTATCTGTCTAACTGTCTGTCTAACTGTCTAACTGTCTGTCTATCTATCTATCTATCTATCTATCTATCTATCTATCTATCTATCTATCTATCTACCTACCTACCTACCTACCTACCTACCTACCTACCTACCTACCTACCTATCTATCTATCTATCTATCTATCTATCTATCTATCTATCTATCTATCTATCTATCCATCCATCCATCCATCCATCCATCCATCCATCCATCCATCCATAGTTCTGTGGATACAATGTCCAGATAGCTCTCCTGTTTAAGGATGTTCTGGATGTTTTAGGTTGCCAAACCCTCACCTATGTCTATGCACAGTAAAGACTTTGAGACACATGGCTATTGTACAAGTTATTGCATCATCTGCTGAACATGCCACACAATATCTTAGAGAGTGCTTTCTACACTTACCTGAAAGAGAGTTAATCCTAGAACGCAGGGAGCGAGGCAGCGTGGTAAAACCTAGATTTTGGCTGTTAGTCAGAACCATCTGGTTTCTAATGCAATGCATTAATGGTGTCTTACAACAGTCATTAAGGCCGCTCCTCCCGCCCTCCTTCTGTGTTTAATAGGTGTACAGTACATTGTTATTTGCTGTATAAAGCCCCCAAGAGATGCATGTGGCATCAGGAAATGGTTCTTAAGGCAGCAGCTCACGTTACCTGAAGGGGGGTTTACACACACACACAAAAAAAAAAAAACATTAGCTCACAGCTAAGGACAACACCAACTGCGTTCAAACAAAAGAGCATGCACTTACTGTTCTTTAAGAATTGTGTCACGAGAACACGGCAAGTTTGACATTTACAACTGATCTGTTCTCAACATCTGGTGTCAGCACTCTCCACAGCAGACGCTCAAATCACAATGCACCATTCTGTGAGCCTTCCTGACGGTGCGGAGCTTATGTTAGTTGCAGCTTGGTGGATTTGAACCTGAAGCCTTAGGACCCAAATCTGCTTCCTTAACCACGGGGTCAGCACTGCCCCCCATGTTACTACAGTCATTATTATAAATTTGAATTAAAACATGGATTTTATTTTAATTCATTACATTAATGTTGGCAGGCTATGTGATTTTGACCTTTTCATGTTTTATATGCTTTCATTGTGCAAACACAAGGCAGTTTTGGTTTATTTATTGATCCTGATGCAAAACTGTTGCCTCTCAAAGCTGTCAGGATTGGAAAAACAAATCACTCCTGGTGATCCTTATATGGTAAACATGTTGCCCTAAAGCAACTGAAAATCTTTTCAGCTGTTCACCGTCTCTTAACATCACTCTACAATATAATTCGATATACATATATAAATTTAAAAAAACCCTGCTGTAAGATTGTCAATGAAAAGGTTATCTTTATTTTCTTTCTATTTCAAACAAAGAGAATTTCATTTATAGCATTAAAATGAGCTTTTCCTTATGACATTTTTTTTTTCTCTCTCTCTGTAAATCTGCATTCAAAAGTGGAAAAAAGCCCATTTGCCCACACACCTACTTTGCAACACTGTATAATGCACTTCAGCCCATGCACACAAATCCACACACAAATTCTGGCCTCCCCCTCACCTGCTTTTGGACAATTAAAACAACACAATTGCACGCCTACGGTACTGTAGCAAACTGTAACTCCAGCACACTTGGCTAACTAACTCCACAGAGACTCACTCAAGGAGCCTGTTGGATCTGCTCTCCAACTGTGAGAAGAATGGTAAACTGCTCTTATGTGTTAACATCACAAGGCCACATAAGTGTACAACTGACGTCAATTCAATTGACATATTTCATTATGAGTAACTTGACAAAATGTACATTAGCTAGACTGCAATGGTTTATTGGCTGTTTATAAACAGAGCTTTGAACCGAAACAATGAGAAACTTTTGGCATTTTGTGTGGAACAGAAACAAAACCAGAAGCACTACATAATATTTTGTTCTGGAACAGAAACTTTATTTTATAATAATAATAATAACTATTGGATTCGGCTCCAGGTTCGAATCCACCAGCTGCCAGGTTGCCACTGAGGTGCTCTGAGTATAGTACCGTCCTGAACCCACAGAACTTGTGGTCTCGGAAGGCTGACAATATTTTGGGGCAGTTGGTGGCCTAATAGTTACGGAAGCGGACTTGGGTCCGCAAGGCCCCCAGTTTGAATCCCCCTACCGCCAAGTTACCACTAAGGTGCCCTGAGTATGGTCCCCCCGAACACTGTTCCCCAGGCACTGTCCCAGCCAGCAGCCCCCTGCTCACTACGGTGATGGTTAAATGCAGAGGCATAATTTCCCGAAGGATACTCCCTAGGGATTAATAGAGTTCTAATTATTATTAATATCATTAATTATGGCAACATGTGTGTGTTGAGTCAAACAGCTAACAAGAAACTTAATTAATAGTTCCAGGAACAATATTCTTTTGTTTTTAACACTTAAGGAACTTTCATTTTTCAGGGAACACGAAACCAGGAAACTTTAGAAGAGTGTTTTTTCTAGAAACAAACTAATAGTCAATAAGTCATTATTAGATATAAAAATATTGAATAGTTCTATTCTTGTCATGAATTAGTTTGTATTAATATATATGGGTAAATAAGAATGTAGAAGAGGTTCAGAGATAAAGTTCTAGATCAGATCGTCATGATAATTTTGAGTGTGAGGTTGGTTGAACTGCTTAAAAAATATATTTGCAGCAGACTGTCTTTAAGACAGGCGTGTCAACTCCAACACTTAGGGTGCTTAACGTAGGGTACGGACCCATGACTCTAAGATTAAGAGTCCTGATGCTCTACCAACTCCAACCAGAGTAGCTGGGTGTATTGTGTTAGGAACACTGGGAATACTAGAGGTGATTGATAAAACCCTATAAACTGAAATCAATGTATCTTGTGACCATCAGGGGATTCCTCTCAGGCTTTTAGTTCTGGCACAGAATTAGTCCATAAAAATCACCTTATTATCTTTGGACTATAAACTTCTTTTTTTTTTTCTGCGGTGCAGGGTATGCTTTCTTTAAAGGGATGGTGAGATGATGGGCCATTTGACTGTTACATTTTGATGGAGATGTCCCGAAAGAGAGGGAAATGACTGCACTCAAATCAACTGTATTGTTGAATACGGTGTGAAAAGTCTGAGCAGAAATGTGGAACACTACCCTGACTCTGGCATGTGTGGAAAAAAAAAAAAAAAAGAATGAATATGGAGCATTGTGAATTAATGTAAGTGTTACAGTTATATAAGCTACTGGCGACAGCTTCATGTGTTATTCCTGCGTGACCAGTTCACTTAGACACAAAAGACATTCATAAAATGTAGCTCATCAACATGAATGAATAAAGCAATTAGATTATGGTGTAGTGCAAGAGGTAAAAATGAGAAAAATAAGATGATTAATTTTACAATTTCAGACTATGTGCAATAAAGAACACAAACACCAATAGTTTTTTTTTTTTTTTTTTCATTTAAAGGCATTTGAATTTTTTATTGCATTTTAAAATATGTTAATTCTCAATGTTATGTTCGCCTTTGTCTCCTCAGTCTTGTCTGGCTTTGGACAGCTCTCTTAGGATCCTGCCGTGGTTGTAAGGTTAACCCACTAACCAACGACCAAAACAATACAGTAAAAGCATGGAAGACAGTCAAGGGCATCTCTCGTGCTAAAGTCCTGCCACGGATAAATCATTCTGCCAACACAAAGATTGACCTTCGGGCTACAGGGGATTAATTGCCAGCACAGGGACGACTGATGATTTTATCCATGCCACATAATTTCATTTCAGCCAAATTTTGCAGCAACTAGGAAAAGGTTAGTATCAAACAATTGAAGTACTTATTCACATTTCATGATTGAATACAAAAAAAAAAAGATCTTTGGTCAAGTAAAATGTAAAGAGAAAAAAAAAAAAGAACTCCTAGAGTTTACGTGTCAGTCAGTTCTTTGGAGTGCTTTAAATTGTCCTTGTTTTTAGTTTAATCATTTGTAAGTGAGAATGTAAAATGTAAAGATGTTTATCTTTTTGTAAAAAAAAAAAAACAAAGACCAAGGACAATGTTGAATCTGCTTCTGCTCCACTTTACAACGCAGAGAACTGTATATTTAACCAGCACTAGTGCAAACACCATATAATGTCTGACCGTAGGACAAAAAAGGTGACAAATAAAACACCTGCCTTTTAAAAGACTGAACATGTTTCTCGTTTCTCACTCTCGTAAATAGACTTAACTTCCTGAATTGTAGTTTTTGTGTATTTACATAATGACAAAGGGTGTGTTGTGAAGCATGACAGTGACAAACAGCAACCACTGATGAAACATATTTTATCACAAAGGACAACTTAAAGGATCTTGTTGGTACCCAGGTATTTTTCTTCTACTATATACAGGGATTGAACAATAAAACAGAAATACTAGCCAATTTAGTGTTGGAGGTGTCATGGCTAAATTGGACCAGCTCGGTGCCCAACTTTTGTTTATTGCACATTGCACCAGGAAGAGGAGTGTGCCAAGATTCAATAAAGAAAGTTTTGTTCAAAAACGTGTAATGCACACTACATTATTTGTCAGAAATAATAAGAAAAATTATAAGAATAATATTAAATAATAAGAAAAATAAAACAAAAAACAATCCAAACAAATAAAAAAAACCAACGCCTTGGACCAATCACAAGGAGACAAACACTGTCATGTGACTTCTGGGTCTTGACGTTCATCTACAGTTTGCATCAGAATTCAGAAGGAGACGCAGCAGCTGTGCATGTTTAAACTGCATGTGTGTGTGTGTGTGTGTGTGTGTGTGTGCATGTGTGTTTGTAATGTGAAAAAAACAACTGTCATATCTGTAGAATCATCACCATTATGGAGAAAAAGTGACGCCGGGGAATACCAATAACACTGACTCCATCCTCGGCTTCACCTTTTCTCCATTTTTTCCTATATTTTAACATACTTTATTTAAGGCACCACATAGTAAGGCTCGACAACATTTTTCATATATTGCGATGAATATGACAGCCGCTGTTGTTATATAAACTACTGCCGAAGTTGCGTTTCCTCCCGAGACGGTGGCACACGCAGTTGCTCACAGACGTTGGTGAAGGTGTTTCTCGTGAGCCGAAAGTTGTTGATGAACTGAATTTCTAAGAACGTCAACATCCCACCAGCCCTTACCCTCCTGCTTAATCTCTTCCACAGTACCAGGTTGTTGACTGAATTCTTCGGCCGAGGTACCGTCTCATGCCGCTTTGTTTATGTATTACGTAGACGTGCTTATACCTTTCAGTTTGCGCATGCGGTCCACACCGTTTCCCGTTCATATTGGAGATCGCATACAAGTCCAGATAAGTGGGAAATGTGAACGGCCGAAGAAAGAAATTGGATTTCTGAAGAAATCGGATATGGGTCGTTTCAGGGCGCAATGTGAACGTAGCCTAAGAAAACCAGTCTTTTGAACTGTGAATGGAAGAAAACCATCAGGTACCATCCCAGATTGTATCAAAAAAATAACATAAAACTAAAGCAGCCCAACTCACTGCAGATTTAAATGTGCGCCTTAACGCTCCTGTTCCTGCCAAAACTGTCTAGAACTCCACAGAGTCAATCTTCATGGCTGCTATAGCCAAACCTTTGGGCACTTGTGCCAATGCAAAACATCGATGAAAATCTTGGGCTGTGAACAATCTGAAATATGAATTGTTTTTTGTCTTTCCCACATCAGAGAGAGGTACCATGGGGAGAAGTTCCAGACTGTTGCATGCCCATAGTGAAGTAAGGGAGGATCGGTGATGGTGATGTCAGTCCCAGGCCCCGATACTTGTGTTAGATTGGCACATCAGTGCCATGACTTCCAAACATTCTTGAAGACACCCAGTGGTTCAAACATTGTATCCTGAAGGCTGTGCAATGTCGCAGGATGATAATGCATGAATACCCAAAAGAAGACTGGTATTAGAGTGGTCTGATAAACATGAAAGTGAAGTTACAAATCTCCCATGGTCTGCACACTCACCAGATTTAAATATTGGGGAGCCACTTTGGCATGTTTTGGAGGACTGTGTCAGGAAACAAATTATTCTACCAGCATTGTGAAGTGACCTGGTCAATATTCTGCAAGAAAAAGATGGTTCAAAATCCCTGTGGCTACTGGGTGTTTGTCATCCCCGAGACAAATTGACGCTGCTTTAGCTGCAAGAGGAGGCTCTACACAATACTAATTGACTATTGTCATTGTGTGTGTGTGTGTGTGTGTGTGTGTGTGTGTGACCACAAAATGTATTTTCTAGAGTATAAGTCGCTTCAAAGAAAATTATAATGTTGGAAAAAAAAGATGCATTATTATGAGTTGCGCCCTCTAGTGGCTGTCAATGGGAAAACACCTGAGTAACATATGCTGTGTGCCACTTAGTCCGCTGTCTAAGTGAAAAATAACACGTGAATTTTTAAAAAATTAAAAATTAAAAGTAATAAAATAAAGTCATAGAACATTAAAAAAAGAATGGGAAAAGGAACATTTTAATTAAATAATTTCCCTGAAAGGCGTTTGCAGTTTTACTCTTTGATCATTATGAAGCCTAACGTCACGTCAATCCTATTGGAGAGTCCAAGAAAAGGCTAAAATTTGTTTTATTATTATTATTTTATCTGAGAGGATAATTTTATCTGCACAGAAACCAACAGCATGTGGCACTGCATCCAACACCACAGCTCAACAGCATGTTGTCTCAGCGCTGAGAGAATATTTGGGACTCAACTCTCAACGCTGGAGGTGTACACCACATGGTGTCTCATGAAAGCAACCAGCATCTGTGAGAACCCACACATTTGTACCACTTAGACTCAGAACTGTTGCCATCAGGTAAACATTTTAAAGGCAGTTTCAGCCACAAAACCCGTATAAAGAACCTTGTATCCACCTCTGCCGTGGCTGCTGCTCAGGAAACTGATGACTTCTCTCTTCTGTTTATCTTTCAATAGCTCCAATTAGCAACGCAAAGTTAAATGTGACCAAGGTCTGGTGCTAAACGACTTTAATTAACTCTTCCAGATCATTGCGCTGCACATTAAATTCCTTTGTTTTGTTGTTTGCCTTTTTTTTTCATTTTTTAATCAAATGCACATACGTATTGATTTATTTTGGTGAATTTAAGAAAAGAAACTATTTAATTGCTACTAACATTGTAAAACACTGTAATGATGTGATTTGTTATAACAGATTATAGTACAATATTTAAAGATTTTTGGTAATTGTGAAATTTAGTTGTGTGATGTTTTCAGGCCAAGGATCCTTTAAAGATTTTTTTACTTTAGATTTTGGAATGGAACTTTATTCACTTGGTACAGGTTATCCATAATCAGTAGAAAATGAACAGCCACAGTGTAGCTGTCACACTCCACTGACGCTGGACCAGAACACATTAACCAGAAACCAAAACAAGCTGAAACATAAGAAGTTATAAAAACTGGTTATAGCATAAAGAACTGCTTTCCTTCCCTGCAACTCTTGCACCACTGATGGTCCGGCTTCAAGGATGAGATGTTTAAGGGAGGCCACACTAAACACCGAGGAGCATCTTCCTTGCTTTAACAACTAGTTCCTTCAGTCTGAAGACCTCATGGTCTGTCAAGTTGGACTCCGCCTTATGTCTTATAAAATGTCTGACAGAGGTGTGAAATTCTTGCAGACAGAGTGATGGAGAAGGGAAAGTTCTCTCTTTCTTTCTGGACAAGCATGCATGAAAACAAGAATTAAAAAAATATAGAGAGAGAGAGCCTTTACAGACCCTCACACCAGCTGAGAAACAACTCCCTAAAATCCAGGCAGGGAAAAATGGAAGAAAACTCAGGGTGATCGACAGTGGAGGGGATCCTCACCCAGGACAGACAGGTGGGCTAACTGAACAGTAGAAAGTACAAAAACAATGTCTTTGTGTCTACAAATAAAAAAGAAGGACACTCATAATCCACCAGCTACCAGGCTACTACTATGATGCTCCGATCATGGCTGTTCTCCTGGTGCTCAAAGCTGCCCATTGTTCTTTTTTTTTTTTTTTAATGGGTTAATATAGAAGTCACATTCCATCATGTGCAGTGGCAGTGATTCACAATAACAAGGATGGTGCTTTCTTTCGTTATGTATATTATTGATCCATTTCCAATCACATAACTGTTGCCAGGTAGGTCTGGGGAGCAACTGTCACCATGACTGGCCTCCAAATCACACTGCACTGTGGACAAGCCAACTGCCCTTACCAGGACTCGAACTTGCCCAGGAGGTGAACACTAGAGTTTCACACCAATGACAGAGGCATTGCCTCTAGGCAAAAGTGAAGGCCAACCCAAATCACACTGCACCACCGTTAGCCTTCCTGTGGGTTGAGACGGTGCTATGCTCAGAGCAAGTTGCAAATTGCCAGCAGGTGGATACACCCCCGCAGTCCCCAGTCTTGATATATGATTGTTCTATCTGTTAGTGTTTGTTGTAATTTAACAGATGGGGTGCAGGATTATGCCATGCATGTAGTACACAGTATGTTCCAGTCATGTCAAATCACTACTTTGTGTTTGCTTCGTGCAAGCTCAACCGTCACTCATTAAAAAATAATGCACTCACTCCCGTTGTCAGATTTCATTACACCCACATATTTTTTTTTGTTCCTTTCCATGTCCCTGTGTCCTACATGTGTGACAGAACTGTAACACAGATCTGGGGAGCAGTTGAGTTGGGCTTTGTGAACATGTGTCGGTGGCATCTCTAATGGGAGCTGCAAGCTTCACTCCATAGTCTATAGAGCAACACCAGGACTATGCGATATTGACTCCTCCCTGCTCTCCCCTTTTAATGATTATGCCTTTGTCCTTTGTGGCTGAAAGTCCTGTAGGAAACATCCCATTACTGCATTACATTAGGGGTGGTGCGGCGGAGCACCGGGGCCTTTATTATTCATTAGGATATCTTTCTTTTCTCCTTGATAAGCTATGTTTATTCATAAACTAACCTTTTTTAATATTTCTGAGAGCACTCCAGCAGAGTCCTACCTGGCATACCTAATGCCTTATCTATGTTTCATTATTCAGTCCTCATGCTCTCGCTTCACTCGAAAAATGTCACATGAATAGAGCCTCGGCCCCCCTCATCTTTGTTCATCCATTTTGCGGTGTCGCTCGGAAACAGGCCCCCCCCACAATCGTGCCATCATTTAATTATTTTGTCGTTATTGCAGGGTTTGTTTGTGTAGTGCTTTAATTCTTCCTCCCTGTTGTCCTCTTTTTCCTCTCTCATTCAGGAGTCCTTGTCTGTGCACATTTGATCCCTAAAGACACACGACTGATTAGTGCCGTCACTTTCCCTCTCCTTCTCTCTCCACAGCAGCCTACCTGCCCACAGCCATAATAACTGACTTATTTAATCATTACGTTTAGGCAGTGTGTATAGGCCATGGTTAAAATATTAGACCACCCTCCAGTTTTCTTCATTAATGCCTGGTTCCATTCAATGCACATTTATTCAGACGAGTGATAACACAAGTAGCCCAAAAGCTCATTTCAGAGCTTATATCTAAACATTTTTCATGTGTTTTTCTTTCTTTTTTTTATAGTTACCAAAATTTCAGTTTTGCTATCAATATCTATGGCATTGTACTGCAGAGTATAGGGCTTTTAGATATTTCATGTTTTTTTGTTTTTTTTTTCATTATATTCTTCATGTATTATACCTTAAGTGGTAGCAGACATTAAAATGAACAGGAAATTGAATTAAGCAAGGAGGTTCTCATATATTTTCCATGACAGTACAAAAATACTGTCCTTGGGTGAAGCATTTAACCCCCTGTGACTACGTAAAAACTTTCTTTGCATAAAATGTATGTGATTTAACACATGACCTCCTTTATCGTGAAGACATTATTCAAATTCATCATCATCTATTGAATCAAATGTACATGACGTTTTAGTATGTCTTCAGATCAGTCTAAATATCTTATACAGTAAATACATTCTCTGAGATCTAATACTTCTGTCCCTTCACTACAAGTCCAGAACCACCACAATCTCAGTCTTTCAGGAGACAGTTTTATAGTAAAACTATATATATAAAAAAAAACATCTCTCTCTACATGTATAATAGCCTTCTCATCTTGATCATCATCATCTACACCTCTGTTATGTTTGAACCACAGTTGGCTCAATTTGAGCACATATTGCATTTTGCTGTAACTGTGTATTTAATGGTTCCACAACAATGAAGCATTTTAAAATATCAATATATCTCCACCTTTTTTTATTTTACTCTCATTGTCTGTTGCCAAAGTCATGAGACCAGTATGGTTTCTTCAATACTGAATCACATCCCTTTCCCTTGTATCCGTTGCTTTAAATTCAAGTTGCATCGCCCTTCTCTAACTTTAGATAGATAGATAGATAGATAGATAGATAGATAGATAGATAGATAGATAGATAGATAGATAGATAGATAGATAGATAGATGGGTTAAAGTTAGTGGTGTAAGTAGGTTTATTCTGACCTACATGAGTAATGACCACAATCACAATAGTTATTGTTGTTATATTCCACTATGACAATGGCACTATTACTACAAAGTTACAGAGTGAGGGTATGTTGTATTATATTGCTGTCTATCCTGAACTTAGTATACATATATATATATATATATATATTAGCATGCCCACATAAACATGTACCTATGTATCCACATACATACGTGCAACATGTAATATAATGATGCTGTCCTGTTGTTGTTCATTCCCAGTGAAGTTCTCAGCAACTTCATTTCCTAGACCTTAAACTCAGCCTTTTGTGTGTTACAGAGAAACACTATCCTTAAACTATATATCATAGCAGGCCTCACTAGTGTCTTACATAGTCTCCATTTTTTTTTTTTTTTTTTTTTTTTTTTGCTGTTCTTCTGTCTCTTTCTCCTTTCTTGTGTTGTCTATTACTCTGGTTGCTTTTAGATATTTATATTTGTCCACCTTTACCACCTCCACTATTGGCATCTTTACCATTCCACTCCTCTCCCTCTCGTAAACAAACATTTTCTTTGTTCCTCATATTGACCTTCATTCCTCTTTTATCCAAACCTGCCTCTCCAGATCGTCCTGCAGTTGTCATCACCACAGATGACAGTGTTTTCTGAAAACATCATGGTTGGGAGAGCCTCCTACCTAAACTATTCTGTTCAACATAGCAGACAAAAAAGGACTCAGAAGCAACCGCTAATGCAATCCCACATGAGACTCCTGCTGGCATCATAGATGTACTCCAAGACCCTCACATACTTTTCTGCCACTCCTGACTATCCATACAGTATGACAGTACCGCTCTCGACACACTATACTATGCTTTCTCTAAATCAAGACACAGTGCACCCCTTTAACTTTACCTTAGTGGTTTGGGTAAAGACATGTATAATAGTAACAATAATATTACCATAACAATTATATTAAAACTCATTTGACTAATGATCCACAGTGTCCACTAGTCACCTTGTAAACATTTTTTTTTTTTTTTACATACCAATGTTTTTTTTGCACAAGCTTTCCCAGAACAGTAACTTTTTAAAGTCCACCCTCAGTGAGTTATATTTTAGGAAATTCACTGGGGTTTTATCTTTTTAGATCTTAATTACACTCCACACTCTTTCTCGCGTTGACTTTCCCTTTCTACCCTTTTCTAAATTGTTTTCTCAAGAGATAAGGCCGGAGTTGGGCCCTATTTTTCTTCAGTAAGTTACACGACAAACCTTCCTGTTTACTCTTCTATTAAAACAGCACCACTTGATCAGACACAGTAGTTAGCCTAAGCAATCACGTCTGCGTTGGCCTGTTTGCCAGTCATCCGTGATACTTGGCAGCACAGGGCTGGCTGGGATGAGCATTGGACCAGCACCGCTGGCTCTGTCAACACACTGCTAAAAGATTGGCCAGCTGCAAACTCAGATACTGAAGTGCAAACACAGTTTCAGGTAACGCGGACAACATGCAGCGTTTTCCACAGGAGCACACATTTGGTTTCAGGTGAGAAGACAGACCCAAAGCACACATGTCAAACTCAGGCCACAATATGGTCCGCAGTGTAATTATACTTGGCGCTCAAAATAATCTCAAATGTGAGCTAGAGTTGGCCTGATCAGTATATAAGACAAGTAAGGGCAAAATATGTCAGAGTCTGGGTTTTGTTGTTAGCCTATAAAGGAAAAAAGGAACTAGAAAAGCTTTTGTATTAATGACATTAGGCTTTGGTTGTTGCAGATGTAATGACATAGAATAATATGATAAGATAATTACATAGATATTATAGTAACATAGAACATTAATATATATTTGGTTAATTAATTTGCAAACTTTATTGTCAATCCAAGTTTTTAATCTGTTACCATGTACGTTAATTATGTTATCTTCATTTTTTTTTTAAAATGATTAGCCAATATTATATAATTTGTTTTTTGTTTGGTAAATATTTCATAAGATTTACATTGAAATATTTTATATCTACATACTGTATATATGTTGGGTTTTTTTATTATTAATATTTCAAAATTGTTGGTTCTAATGGTCGCATGCTAGCTACACCCGTCGGCTCACTTGTACCTTAATCAAGCCAAATTCATTCCAAAATTTCAAAAGTTTGTTTTAATTGGTTATTATATTTTTACTTTTCTCATCAACCTTAGGCATAAAAAGCAAATAAAAGTAGTTTGGACTAATGTTCTTTTCATGTTTGTTTTACTGCATCTTTTACTGTTTATTTTACTTAATTGTTTGTAAAGTGCCTTGGGATAACAGTTGTGATGATTTGGCACTACAAACAAATAAAGGTGAAGATATAATGTTTATGCAACTAAAGTTTGTTTACATGTTTAAAAAAAACTACAAATATGACATATCTGACAAGAAGGGAGCACTTTACAGTCTTTTTTTTATTTATTTTGGTCTACTTTAAATTTGACTCTGACAATCCTAATTATTTTATTTATTTATTTTTTATGACAATGTACACAAGCATTGATCAGAGAGAAGATGCGTTGTACCAGACTCTAGCTCTTAGAACTAATTTCCATCTGCAGTCCCCTAGACAAACAACAGCCAAAACACAGCATAATAATAATAAAAAAAAACATTAATAAAAGAGCGCAACCAGTCACCAGGGAGCACAAGCCAGTGTTTTTTTTAGTGCTGGTCCCAAGCCCGGATAAATGCTGAGGTGCGCCTTGAAGGGCATCCAGCATAAAACTTTGGCCAAGTCAAAGATGCGAGACAACAAAACAATTTCCATACCAGATCGGTCGATGACAGGGTTAGATGGACAATGTTGACTCGCTGTGGCAACCCCTGAAAAACGGACAAGCCAAAAGGAGAAGAAGAAGAGAATTCATAATAAATCTGGACAGTGTCAAATACATTTCGTGCATTCCACCTAAAACATTCTTGGTCATCACAACCACAACGGTTTAAACTTGACACAACTGAGCAGAAGGAACCAAAGAGGGTGTGTTGATTTAATTATTTTGCTGACCTATATTTTTCTTTTTCATAATCATTTTTCAGCAAGTAGCAAAATGCGATTCAAAGTATTTTAAAGAAGAAAAATCTAACTACACACTTGACGTGTTTTTTTTTTTGTGTGTGTGACATGTAGCCTGTCTTCACGGTTGTGTGTTGTCTTCATGTCACAAATGTACAAATGTAACACCATGTGTGTTAGTCTGGACCAGAACTAAACCACATTTGATTGAGAAAAACAAAAGTGTGAACATATTTCTAGTTAAAATTGAAATTTATATCAATAATATAGATAATAAAATAAAGGTAAAATTCACAAAAAAAACAAAAGTGTGAACATATTTTAGTTAATATTGAAATTTATATCAATAATATAGATAATAAAACAAATGTAAAATTCACAAAAAAAAAAAAATATAAGGACTGAACTAGGAAACCAGCAAAGGTGGAACATTAATATGTAGAGTAGGAGACAGTACATGAGCAGAGATAACTTTATAGAGGTAGTTTAATTTTATTAGTTATGAATTAATAAATGTGACCATTCCTAATAATTGTCATGCCTGAATCAGGCCCCGCAGCTCTGAAAGGATTGGCCCCAGTGACTTTAAAATAGAGAGAAACAGGAGAGAGTATGGTGGAGTGAGAAGGAACTGCGGTTTTTGTCATGAGTCATGACAGTTCTGGAAACAATCTGCTTTTTTCTGCCAAATATTTTGCGCACGAGGAAACGTTTGATCGCAATAATTAATTACTACTTTAGTCACCACTTTAGCAAACGTGGCAGCATGTAAATACTCTGTCTGTTGTACTCTATTTTCTATTTCTGTTTCCCCTGTGCTTTCCTGCACAGCATCAGCTGCAGCGTCTGTCAATGGCTGTATAGATCTCCTTGTTTTCCCATCTTACTCTCATTCTTCCTACAGATGAACTGTCACATCCCACTGAGCATCAATCCACTCATGGCAATTTGCCCCACAGTTAGTGATGCCAAATTCATGACGCCCTTACTCAATCCGCATTTTCCACCCAATAGAATTTAGGAACACATGAAACAGACCTTGCTTAGATATGCACATTCCCTCCTGGACTCATCAATCAGGCCTCGTGGGAGCCGCCATGCTTTGGATTGGATTTTAGCTTTCCAGTGAATTGATTGAGAAAAAGAAACTTAAAGTAATGTGTTTGCCAATAAGTTGCCACACTGGCTCCATTGGAAATGCCATTAGGCATCGCGACTGCCTCTACCCACAATTACTGAGGTTTTTTGATGTTGATGTTGAGGCATTTCTACTTTCCTGATTGGCCACACAGACTATAAACAATGTAGGAGAACGCTGGTAATATAACCTGCTCACCCCCATCAGAAAACGAAGTTTGTGTGAAATAGAGCAATGAATGGCGGTGAGGATAAATAAGTGAGTGTGGGAGGCTGAGGGATGTGGCGCAAAATCTCAGCAGCGAAGGGAGCGAGAAATGGAGGGAAAAAAAAAAAAAGAGAACTGTGATTCAAATGCTGCGGCAATCTTACAGAATAATTTATTGAGTTTCTGCAGCTTGGTATGGAGTTTCTGATAAATGGGGCAAGTCACGCTGAAGTGTTATCAAAAAAAAATCAGAAGGAGGCCATGCCAATAGAGAAAATACAGAGAAGAAAATGTGAACTACATTCTTCAATTTGTTGTTTAATGATGACAGATTTGGTCGCGGTTGAGCAGCTTTGACTCCTTTATGAGAAAGATGAAAACAAACAACGTGATCAAAAATAAGACCTTCTCGTGCTTCGCGGTGGCAATTTGGAGCAGACAAGTTAGTTAAGTTCAGAAAAGTTTAGGTCAAGTGAGGATCCATTTCACAGAAAATCATTTAATTGAATTATGGATTATGTAGAAGAGGAGCCTTTGATTTCTGTTTGCATGATTTTTTTTTTATTTTACGAATAGAAAATCTTAATCCAAATACTTTTAAATAATAAAAAAATAAATAAAAATCGATAGTGAAAATAAATAATAATAAAGAACCAAGTCTCATTCCGACTTAAAGCAAATAAAACTTATTTTTCAACTAATCTGTAAGGTAAGTGTTGTCACACACGCAATATGATGACCATGGCTGTGTTCATATTTACCAGTTGTATGCCATTTATCATTTCATTTATTATTTCAATTATCATTTCAATTGGCTTAGACTGCTGGTAACTACACAATATCCATTTAAATTATTTGTTAATGTGATCTACATGCAACAATTTAAAAAAAAAAATCCCTGCCAGTTTATATAGAACTAGATTCTCCAGGGTGCATTTGGAATTCAGTCGACATATGACTTTTGTGCTTTTGTAAACAGGAAATTAAGATGGCTGCCCTCTGAGGTTTGTCGAGCAGTATCAAAAAAGAAGAAAACTCACCCAAAATCAGTAAAAACTCAAAATCCCCTGGAAAATAAACAGTTCTTCATGCACATGGCTTCTGTGTAGCACGAAAAACTTTCAGGATTTTACATTCACTTGGTGGAATACGTACAGGAAGTGGGGGCTGGCGTTAAGAGATGGGGCTGAGATGTAGCTGACAACTATAAACTGCCTTGATTTGGAGTTTAAAAAAAAATCCTGAGATTGTTTCCATCGTAGCATTTCCCTTCATTGTGGTTCCCAAGTTCTCGAGTTACATTGTTACTATTGTTTCGGTAACGTTAGTGACCTATAGGAGGCACTCAAACATAGGTAATTAACAAGTACTTCCAACAAATGTGGGATTGTTTTATTTTTTGACTGAATACAAAATAAAAAATACTTGGAAACACAAAGCTAGAAGTTTTTAGCCTCAAACATAGCATGAGTGAATTCCTGGTTCTAAAGTTCTAGTCTTTTTTTAACATCTTGTGAAAGAATCTCATCCCAAAGCCCGTAGATTCACACTGAACACTTTGAAAATAACTCTGCAATATTTCTGGTTTTAAACCTGGAACTTACTATTTTAATACAGGCGGCTCATGACACATAAATCCGACAAGAAGAAGCAAGGAACTTAAGAGTGAAACAGCGAAGAAACTGTGGAAAGTATCTTTTTTTTCCCCCTCTCTAGCCTTTGTGGTACCTAGAGACCACCATATTACCTGTCACATTTGGAAAAGGAAAAAAAAAAAAATGTGCAGGAGAGAAGAATTATGAAGTGAAGGAAATCTCCAGGTTTGGGCTTCTCATTAGGATGTAATATCTGCATGCCGGTGAATAGATTTTCAACAGACCAATCTCTGTGAAGAACATTATGATAATATTGCAGAGGGCTCACCACCCGCAGATAGGCTCACAGTATGGTGCGATGTGATTTGTGTGGCAGTCGTGGAGACTGCTGTCTCTCTGAACCAGTGATGCTTAAGACGATGAAGATGAATTAATGAATTATAAACGTAAAGAAGATTTTTTTTACTTAGCAACAAGTCCTGTTTTTCAGCCGTGCTTAATTCCCCTTTTTTTATTTATTATGATATTATAGTATTATATCTATTATTTATTCTACAAACCCTGTATTTATGTTGTCAAGCTGCACTGTTGACTGCTAAATTGCATCTCCATCTGGTGAAAAACAGCTGCACCGTAATAAAAGCTGCACTCTGTCTGAAAATGCATAATGTGCATTAAGGTCAATTACCACATTAGCAGGTGGATATTACAGCACAGTCTGATATGGGTGAATGGAAGGTTACATGACAGCAAATAAAACAGTGATTTGCAAAAGTGATTGCTTGCTTCGCAAACACTTCCAATGGTCCAAGCGTGCGGAGACAAGCTCCCTGATTGCTTATTGATCATGAATGAGCACCTCGGTGAGATGAGATCAGCTCAAGGTCATTGGGGTTCGTCAGCGTTTGCCAGCTCTGGTAGAAATCTGTTTGTCTTGTGCCGCCAACCCTCCACCCACTCTCCCTCCATGAGTGCTGGTACCACCAACCAAACCCGGCACTTTGTTAATATTCCAGACACAGCTTTATCACAACCTCACGCCTATTAAGTAGTGAAGTGTAAAAATACCCTGTGAGAAGCCCATGTCGTAAAGTATTTTCTGGACTATAAGTCGCTCCAGAGTATAAGTTGTATCAGCCAAAAAAATCCATAATGTAGAAAGAAAAATATATAAGTTCCTCCAGAGTTAGATTGCGCAATCTAACAACTGTCTCTTATACACA
>JAFBJS010008669.1:108935-119454 GCA_016785265.1 Paraplagusia blochii
TTGCCGCCCCGACAGGCACCCGAGGCTTTACGCCCACAGCTTCGAACAGCTGCTTCTACAATGGAGGAGGAAAACCTGGTCCATTCAGACTCAATGTCTTCCCACTCCCTCGGAACCTGTTCAAAGTTCTCCCGGAGGTAGGAGTTAAAGGCATCCCTCACCTGTCTCTTATACACATCTAGATGTTGGAGAAGCAATGGCTCTACTCTGAGCTCCTCCCGTGTGACAGAGCTCCTCACCTTATCTCTAAGGGAGCGCCCTACCACCCTGCGAAGAAAGCTCATTTCCGCCGCCTGTATCCGGGATCGCGTTCTTTCGGTCATGACCCAAAGTTCATGACCATAGGTGAGAGTAGGAACGTAGATTGACTGGTAAATTGAGAGCTTCGCCTTTCGGCTTAGCTCCTTCTTCACCACGACGGATCGATGCAGCGAGCGCATTACTGTGGACGCTGCGCCAATCCGCCTGTCAATCTCCCGTTCCATCCTTCCCTCACTCGTGAACACGACTCCAAGATACTTAAACTTCTCCACTTGAGGCAGGATCTCTCCCCCGAAGATGTGTATAAGCCACCTTTTTCCGGTCGAGAACGATGGCCTCGGGTTTAGAGGTGCTAATTTTCATACCAGCCGCTTCACACTCGGCTGTGAACCGCCCCAGTGCAGGCTGTAGGTCCTTGTTCGAAGAGGCCAACAGAACAACATCATCTGCAAACAGCAGAGATGAAATCTGGTGTCTCCCGAACTGGACCCCGCCCGGCACCTGGCTGCGCCTAGAAATTCTGGAAATTCTGCCTAGAAAAACCAGTGACAAAGGACAGCCCTGCCGTAGTCCAACATGCACTGGAAACAGATCCGACTTATTACCAGCAATGCGAACCAAGCTCCTGCTCCGTTACAATACAATAATGATGTATATAATGCTGTTTTTTTTTTTTTTTTCTAAATTTTGCTTTGGTCAAAGAATCCTTTATTTGCAGCAATTACATCATTGTGCGGTCATGTTTACAGAGCTAACAAGGGTTTTCTAATTATCCATTATCCTTCTAATGCAATGAGCAAACACAATGTACCATTAGAACACAGGAATGATAATTGATGGAATTGGACCTCTATACACTATGAAAATATTACACCATAAATGAGATATTACCACGTTAGTAATGGATACAGTGTATTTCTGACAAGTCCAAAGTTCTCTTTATTGAAAACAGTGTTTTTCTTATAAAATAAAGTGAGTCTAAACTTTTAAACAGTAGTGTATAACTTTACCTATGTGTTTTATTTTGTCCACAGCATAGGACAGATGAGTACACTCAGCAGTATCCTTTAATACCTGCTGATTAACACCACAGTCATGACAGGATTAAAACCTGCCATGAGTCCACAACAATGATGGTCCTTTTGCCACCAGGGGTCCTTTTTTTTGTTGTTGTTGTTTAAACTCCGTATTAGAGGTAACCCCTGACTTTCTATTGTCAAAGAGCCAGCTAAACCAGACACTGAGTGCAATGTCCATAAACGCCGTGGAGCTAACCTGCTTAGGGACACGTTTGAGGTCCTTAAGTTCAAGTTAAGCAAGCAATCCATAATCACCTGTAAGCAGAACATGCCCGATTGTTGAGGTGTCAACATTCCAGTTCATTTGCTTTGAAGAAAATCCCATGACTCGACATGGTATTTTAGGACTTTTGTTAGTGCATTTATGTTTGTCTTCACCCTCTGTATTATGATTAAATTCTAAGAAGAAGAAGGAGTCTCTGTTCTCCCCCCAGAACGTTATGGCTGTGGATTGGACTAATGACTTAGCCTCCACAACCTGGCCCAGCTTCTCTAAGACCCTATGGTCTGCTTTTTTTTTGACCCACGACTTCACCTCCATTATTTCTACAAGGACTTTTAAGGAGCCTTTGGATAGTGAATAGCCTTATTTATTGATAAATTAAATTAGTTTTTCTCCTTGGTGCCCGCCTGTCCGTCCTGGGTGAGGATCCCCTCCACTGTCGATCACCCTGAGGTTTCTTCCTTTTTTCCCTGTCTGGGTTTTTTTGGGAGTTGTTCCTCAGCCGGTGTGAGGGTCTATAAGGGCTTTTTCCTGTTGTGTTTAATGTAGTGTATTAGTGTTGTGCAGTGTATTAGTGTATTAGTTTTGTTTATTTTATATAAATGTTTGTGAAGTGCCTTGGGACAACGGTTGTTGTGATATGGCACTTTAAACAAATAAAGTTAAAGTTGAAGTTAAGACTGAATGTGCTGCTGTTGTCCCTTAGCAAATACTTTGTTTTTCACTTTTTTTTTGCTAATAGTTGTCTTTTCATAACAACAGTGAGGCCGGTTGTCTGGACTGAGGAACTTCCACCATATAAGCCCTCTGCTCACATTCCATGAGAAGGCCAGATCTTCTGACTTGGTCATCAGCGGTGGTCTTTGACCTTAAACTTTGACCTTAAACTTACAATAAGCCCAAATTTGAAACAATGTGTTGCCTTCCTTGTCAATACTCACTACAATGCTCATGGTATTCATGACCAAGCCTTTTGCTTTTCATTGGCTTCTTTAAAGATGGTGTCTTCTCATTTAAAAGGGTTGTGATATGGATATAAGATATCAACAGGATCCCTTGGTCTAGAGCAAGCATGGGCAAACTGTTTGCCTCGCGGGCCACAATTGGTCCCAAAAGTCATGTCATAAAGTCATGTATAAATCCTAAAATAGTGCTTTGCTTATACCCTTTATGATGTCATCTACTTAGGGAAGTGCATTATTGCAGGGAAAAGCAGAAGTATAATGATAAAATGAGCAAATTATTTAATCTGGACAATTTTGGCAAGCCATATCAAAAAGCTCGAAGAGCTGCATCCGGCCCCCGGGCCTTAGTTTGCCTGTGTTTGCTCTAGAGGGATGCAGGAGAACGTCCTCACTGTTTGTGTCACAGTTGGGCATGAGCGCTACTCAGATGTGACCCAACTCTCAACTTCTAGAAACCCAAGACGGGGCAGGATTGGGCTTATAGTAGAAAAGGTTGTCCACAAAAACGCAGACCAGGACAAACTTTTTTTTGTCTCAGGGGATTTCATTGTATCAAAAGGTTTCTGACCATGGCAGCTCCAACTTGAATCTCATCAGCAGTCTCACCAACAAATCCCAAATACTGATACAGTCGACGTTCTTCTTACACAGTCACATCACAACAATATTTGTCAGACCTCTGAGTGTGGAATGTTCTTCAGATCTCCTGCACCTTGACATTGACTTAGGTAAATCTTTTGTCTGTTATCGAAAGGCCAAGGTTGAAAGGTTTATGCTAGGTGCCAGTTTATGTATCTTACATGCTGTGGGTACTAATCTTTTCACAGTTCTACAATAACACTGCTCATTTAATTTTGACACTTGATTGGCTCTCATCGATCCTGCTTTGACCTGACCTATTGCATGTAATATATATATATTTATATATATACAGTTATGGAAAAAATGATTAGACCACTCTGCTGTTTTCTTCAATTCCTTGTTCATTTTAATGCCTTGTTCCACTAAAGGTTTATCACCTGGGGGAAACAATGAACACAAAACCATGCAATGACTAAAAGCACTGTATTTGTCAGTACTATGTTATTGCTAGTGACGTAGGAACGAAAGTGATTTTTGTCACTGTCAATAAAACCATGCAAAATGGCCAGAAATCAGCTCTGAAATTAAACTTAATTATGAGCCTTTTTTGTTGTTATTATATTTGTCCAGATTCATGTAGATTAGGTGGAAGCAGACTTTTAAATGGACAAGAAATTAAAGAAGAGAGTGGTCTAATATTTTTTTCCATGACTGTATATGTAGAGATTGTTGCAGTAGTCTTATCATGCTCCATCCTTAAATAAATCATAAAAACCTATTTGAAAACAGTCATGTGGCAACGGCTGTGCTGCAATTTCTGTCTGGTTTCCCCTCCTTTGTGATTCCCTGCACTTCCACCGTCTAGTTACACAGGTAAACCTGACCAGCATAGCTGTGTCATTTTAGAAAGTTACACAGTGATGAAGAAGCAGAAGGAAAGAGAGGAGAAAAAAAAAGGACTGATTTTCTCAATGCAGGGCCATCGCTGCAGCAGCAGCAGCCGAATGGCCTCTGGCCCCACACTGCTGACTCTTTCAGCTTTTCAATATTTGAGTTTGTTATTGAAGTTTGGAGAGCCACACCAGGTCTATTTTGGAGTTTTGCAGTGAAGTGTGTGGTTGGTCTGTAGGTTTTTCCTTTTTTTTTCTGTTGTCGTCTTGGACTGTTCAGATCTGTCCACTTTTCTTTTACTTGCTTGAACACAAAAGAATTGTTTCGACTGGACTTTTTTTTCATGTATTAGTGTTAGAGATTGATTATTACACTGCCTGGCCAAAAAAAAAAAAAAAAAGATTCCACCTGGATTTAACTAATCAAATAGGTACGAGCTAGTGATGGGTTGATGAGGCTTCATGAAACGTTTCGACACATTGCAAAACTGCATCGATACTGTGTTGAAACTGTGTCACTAAATTCTGACACCTGCTGGACCTTATAAATCCCTACAGGCAACCTTGTTGACAGACTCAACTGACACACCTATGACGTTTTTTTTTTTTGTTTTTTTTTTTTTAATTATCATTAATTCATTAATTGCAGGAAACACCCGCCGACACAGGGCCCAGATGAGGCTGGGATAGAGAGAAATTGGAAGGACAACTGGTAAAGTTTAACAAACAACAAGGATATACATTTAATTTTCGATATGAGATCAAAATGGCAGAAACCTTTCATTTTCCTGGAGGCTGCGCCATAATTCAATGATGAGATGGAATAAGATCACAACGGAGATTCTTTGTTGTGGCCGATACATCCTATTGACAGATGCACATCCTCACAGACACAGTTTGGTGCATTCATGTCAGTTCGAAGCAGTTCCTGTATCGGTCACGTGACTTTCTAAAGCGACATGCTTGATGCATGCGTCGACGCGTCAGTGTTGCCGACCCGTCACTTATTGGTCACGTGACTGTGTTTCACTGCACGAGCTCGACGCGTGTGCTAAGGCATCATTGTTGCTGGACCCAGCACTAGTACAAGCCTCCCATTGGAGGTCAGGTCTAGGTGCAGCAACAGTATGTGCTCAAAGAATGAGGTCAGATGACTACCTAAATATACTGATGACCAAATTATTCCATCAATGGATTTTTTCTTCCTGATGGCATGGACATATTCCAAGATGCCAATGCCAGGATTCATTAGACTCCAATTGTGAAAGACTGGTTCAGGGAGCATGAGATGGATTGGCCACCACAGAGTCCAGACCTTAACCCCCTTGAGAATCTTTGGCTCTACCATCATCAATGCAAGATCTTGGTGAAAAATTGATGCATCACTGGATGGAAATAAATTTTGTGACATTGCAGAAGCTTATCCAAACAATGACACAGAGAATGCAAGTTTGTTCAAGAAAGATGCAACGTAAATTAAAGAGTTTTATAAAGTTTTATTATGTGGCTTCAACTCCCATTCAATTACCCCAGGGTTGGAACCTTCAAGTTCAACCTTCTTTCCAAGAAGATTTCATCACATGTTTGGACATTGGAGCTACTGCCATTTAACAGAACGAATACCTTGGCAATAGAGGCTCGTCATTGATTCTTAACTATCCTCCATGGATTATAGGAGCAATATGACCGGATTAGAGATGTTCTGGATCTAGTTGATGGTTGGATTATATTTAGGGATGTGATTGCTTGCTCTGACCTTTCACTTATTCTTTTTCCATACCACATATTTATCACAAACCTCTTCAAGTCAATAACCATAAATTGATCATAAGAAAATATTTTTTATGCTGTTCTGTCTTCAGATGTTAATGTAAGAAAATAGAATCTTAAATGCATTTCTTGATGACAGGTTAAGCATGCATGCATCCACACTGCGTTGTAATCTACGGCTGTCGGGGGGAAAAGATGAGCACAGGATTGTAAACCATATTTCAAAGACACTGAAAGAGATGAAGCAAAGCTTCTCATCATTCCTGCACTCTCCTCTGTTCCCCAGCTGTGTGTATCAATCATTCTCTAATATTCTCAGCATGTCTTCAGGGTCTCTCTGTTCAGGCCCTAGAGCCCAGCTTATGGCTTCCTTCAGATCTTTCTCTCTTTCATGTGAATGCACACTCTTCAACTTCATCATTTTTTTTTTCCAGCCGCATTTATATTAAAAGTTGTCTTTGGCACGCAGAGGACTGGGATTTCTTTTGTGTGTGATGAAAACACTCCACCACTGTGAGGGTGAGGGACAAACATCAGGTCCTTAACCAAATGTCTCATTAATACCTTTCGAATGGGGCTTCCCCTATGCGATATATATTTGATCAGTATAAAATTGATGAAAATATCAGGATCAAACATTGAAAAAAATTATAATTTGATATTGTGATTGAGGATGTGTGAGTTGTGGAGCACGGTCAAGGAAACTACCTCACTGTGCGCTCTTTCCTCCTTTGTCCTACGCAAGGGGGAAGAATGCATGGGGCTTAATACTATTACCTTTAATTTTTTTCAGCTTGAAGCAAATTGTTATATGTCTGAGTGGCATGACTCAGCACTATGAACAGGCTTTGAGAACTACGATAATTCACAACCTATGCCGAATCTCATCAACAACATGTGATTATTTACATTTATTAATTTGAGTCCCTAACAGCAGGTTTAAAACTGGGATTTTGTCACTACAGTGAAATCTAGTTATGAAAAAGAAAAAAAAAAAAAAACACATACGAGATTCTCATCTAATGTGATAAATAACACCATCTGTCCTGTACATAGACTTTTCCTTTGGGAGTGCAACACTGTTAAGTCTTCACATTGGCACTTAATTCGGTATTCGCTGTGACATGAAACCAGTTTCACTCCCAGTTTTCGTTCACATTACAAACTAATGCACATTCACTCCTCAACTAATGCGCATTAACTAATCCACCTCTAGTCGGGGGTTTCGATACCAAATTAACTAATACAGGTGTAAATCAATAAGAAGTATAACGGTCGCTCCCCGTGTGTGAACACATTTGTCAACTTCAGTAGATCTAGAGAAGTGTATTAAAGTGTTAATAGTTGTAGTAGTTAACAGTAGTGCTATTTTGTAAAATTTTATAAAAAAATTATTTTACAGAACTTTGCGCATATGATAGAAATAGAAATGACTTTCAAACATCAACACAGATCTGTTATCAATGTGGGGAAACATTTTAGCAAAATCACCGCTCTTTCTTCTTTTCCATTGTTTATATCAATCAACCGGGGTAAGAAATCCACGGCACTCCGGAACGCTGTCTCCCCCAAATACTCAGCAACATTCTTGATTCCTTAACATTTTCACCGCTGCTGCGTAACTGCTTTGTCTGCAGTTTAAAGTTGACAAAATGAAACATGTATAGTTTTCAAAATGTCTGACTGACTGTTAAATTGCTGAAGTTTGGGATATTGGAGATGTTTGAATCGGCATTGAAATGGTTGAACAACATTTTTTGGGGTGTTTTCATACAAGGTACTGCACATTTATATGCTCGTTTTAGTCTTGATACATCTGAACAAGATTGTAAAAAGGTCTCACAGCGTTTTTTTGGCCTTACGTAACTTTGTTACACGAGACCCCTGGTGACACCAGTAAGAGTATTGAACACATAAGCACATGACACAGGGGAGAGTTATGACACTGTGTACACAAAAGACACAAAAAGGAAAGAAAAAAAGCGGACAGAGTTTTTCGATTAAAAAACACAAAAAATACTAATACATAAGGGGGCAGTGGTGGCCTAGTATTTTTAATATCTAATATTATTTTAAAAAATGATATAAAATACACTATGGTTTCTTTCTTTTTTTTTACAAAGTAAAAAAGAAATATTGCAAATGAAATACAAATACTGTAAAGTTTACATTTAAAGCAGGTAATCTATTTGGTTACTAGTCTATTAGTTGCCGGTTAGCCAAGAAGCTAAGGGACCACAACAACATTACAGTCTCAAACTTAAATCACCAAAGGGCTGCTTTTATGTCAGTTTCCCACAGATTCTGGACCAGGATATAGAAATAGAAATACAATAGAAAGCTGCATATAGATGGAAATGAAGAGAAACAACAGAAAATTAACCAGAGGGAGTCTGTGGACCAGGGTTTTGAGAACTGTCACTAAGATCTACCAAAAATGTAGAGAGCAAATCACTAAAATATAAAAATGTATTATATTTACTAGTGCATAAATACTACAAAAAATTGTTTTATCAACGTGTTATCAACTCAGCAGTCAATCAACACTGGTCTTCATGACTGAGAAAACTGCTTTGGAAGAAAGTGAACAGTGCAACACAGAGCAGTGTTTACCACTCAGTGCATACAGCAACCATTTTCAGTATTGATCACTTGCAGGGAAACCCCTCTATAAATCTTGTGGGTCGCACTAATGTTAGATTTCCATATCAGGGTGGGAGACACAAAATATCAGACACAGGCCACAAATGGCCCACGGACCAGAGGTTTGAGACTGATGTCTTATAAGATTGGTTGTAACACCATACAACAAGTTCACACCAACCCATAAGATTGAAAGAAAAACACATCTAAAATAATAACAGGCAAATCTTGAGAAAATTTTAACTTGTCCGAAGACCATGACCGAAGACCATTTGAAGACCATTTGGTTAATTGTTGTCTCTTGTAATTGTGGAATCATTTTATAATGAGCATTCATTCATTCATTCATTCATTCATTCATTCATCTTCAACCTCTAATCTGCTGTCAGTGTTATTAGGGGCAGCATTCTCCACCACTGCCACACAAATCACTCTACACCCCAACACCGATGTGTCGACGCATGTCTGGACTTTCATTTTTTTATGTTATGATACATATTTACATTCCTAATTGAATGTATAAAAGCTATTAAAACACCAAAAATATTTCAAGATAATTAAAATTAAATTAACATATGAAATAACAAAGTATAAAATACAAAGACGTTCCACTATTGTATGTACAATACTATAATCAAATCAGTGTCAATTAAGTCAACTAGGTCCGTATACGGACACCAGCAGGTGTCAGTCTACAGCACTTCTGACACCTCATCTACACATCACAAAAAAGCTAACGGATTTCTAACTAACTAGCTTTTTTGCAAGCCAATTACTGTGATTAGAGGATATGACATATATAAATAAATCATGCAATAAGAAATTTACCATTGATCTGTAAGATGAGCCAATCAAGCCGTCAATATTTTGATACCTATTATTTGGATGTGTAGCAGAATTTCTGGAATGACCCACATGGTTTTAAAGCTTCCATGGGCCAAATGAAATGAGTTGGTGGACCACATTTTCTCCCTGGGCCTTGAGTTTGACACATACGTAGCAGTTGAAGTGCAAGGCTTGTGATGGGAGAATGCCCTGCTCATCCAACCTCAACATGGCCGTGGCGTGATGTGCAAAAAAAAAAAACATCTCACAAACAAAAAGGGTTTAGTTGTCAGCAACTGGACTTCTTCTTGGACTGGAAAGACGTTTCATTCCTCAACTGAGGAACTTCATCAGTTTCTGGTTGTTGTTGGAGGGAAGTAGTTCTAGTAGTTCTCCTCCTCTAGACCACTCCCTTCACCACTGGACAAAGGTGTGAAGAGTTGTTTTGGTCTCCTCACCTTTTTAGACAGAAACTGCTCCTGATGTTAATGAGCAGTTTTCTTGTCACATGTCCAGATGTGAATGGGAGTCGTTGTCACATCCGTCCAGAGAAGCCTGCTCTGGTATTGATGAGCAGTTCAACTTCCTAGGATGGGATCTCAAGGCAGAATGGTCTGTAGCAGACAGTTGATGACGCAGACCTCCCCCTCTATTCAAGGTTGGTTGTTCTAGATGGGCATAGATGGCCTCCTTCACTCCTCTCTCGAACCACCTGTCCTCCTCGTCCAAAATATGCACCTCTGAGTCCTTGAAAGAGTGTCCCTTTTCATTGAGATGGAGATAAACCGCTGAGTCCTGTCCTGATGTGGTCGCCCTCCTGTGCTGGGCCATGCGTTTGCGGAGTGGTTGTTTGGTCTCCCCAATATACAGAACCGAACGATCTTCACTGCATTGAACCGCATAGACCAGATTGTTAAGGTATTCTCTTGGAATTTTATCCTTGGGATGAACAAATCTCTGTCTGAGTGTGTTGCCCAGTTTGAAGTAGACAGGAATGTCGTGTTTGCTGAAAATCCTACGTAGTTTCTCAGATACTCCTGAAACATAAGGCACCACCATGTGTTTCCTCTTGTTCCGACCTTTTGTGATGTGTTTTGTAGTGGTTTCTTGGTAGTGGTCTAGAGTAGTATAACTACTAGAGTTCCCTCCAACAACAACCAGAAACTGATGAAGTTCCTTAGTTGAGGAATGAAACGTCTTTCAACTCCAAGAAGAAGTCCAGTTGCTGACAACTAAACCCTTTTTGGATATCATGACCTGGATGAATGAGAATCTCCACAG
>JAFBJS010008669.1:119736-139819 GCA_016785265.1 Paraplagusia blochii
AACAACCAGAAACTGATGAAGTTCCTCAGTTGAGGAATGAAACGTCTTTCAACTCCAAGAAGATGTCCAGTTACCGACAACTAAACCCTTTTTGGATATCATGACCTGGATGAATGAGAATCTCCACAGACATCTCACAAACAACAACAACAAAAAAAATATCAGAGGAATAAGAAACACTAAGGCCCTATTTAGTTTGTGTTGTCAGTAATTGGTGCCGAGAGAGGTTTTACACCTGGTTTTCATTTCTGGCTCTTGTATTGTTGTTATATTTCTGTGTTGTTGCTCAGTTAGGTGAGCGTGGCCACCAGAGGAGGGGCAGGTTGACAAATTAGGAAGACACAGTGTGAGGTCAAGGCGAGGTAGTGAGCTTCTCCTCTCGCCGGGTAAATAAATAAGCCACGGTGCTGTCAGCGAGGCTGAATATTCATCAATATAATAGCTACCATGGGGTTGGTTAAATGTTGCGCGGAAGCATCAAGGTCAGTGTTTTTGCCCTAATAACATAATAAACATGAGAGACTACAATTCACTGTCTCCATGTGATGAAAAAAGCAGCAATAAATGCAATTTTTCAAAACTAATAAAAAGAAAAAAAACCTGATTTACTAAGGGCTTATATACAGAACAATATCAATAAGCTAACCATCTGTATGGTTTGATATTATTTATACTTGCTCCGATGTCAACGGATCACATTTGCAATAGAGAAATACATCCATGTCTTTGTGTTATTCTCCGACCTAAAACTCAAGGTTGTTCTTAGCCACGAGGATTAGCTCAGTTTACACCTGAGAATAACACCTATTTTGCAATCATAGTCTGCAACCTGAAAAACTTGCCCAGGTATTTAATTCCACATTATAGCCAGGTCAGTGACAAGAAAAAAAACTATTTAGAAAAGTTGAAATGTTTATTTGTGTTTTTCAATGTCATTTTTTTTTTAAATTCACGATTGTGCTTATAACGTCCCCCTGCTTCAATTCACTCAAAATTTTTAAAATAATCTGTAAAAAAAAACACAATTAGATACATTTTTTATTACAGTGAAAACAAATCAAATGTGAGACAGAAACAAAACAACAAGGTTAAAATAGAATGGCAGAAATAATTAAATAGACCATTTTGATTGTTTTTTTTTTTCTTTTGGAAATTTTGGTCAACACCAATATTGTCACTTTTATCATAATAAAACAACCAACTGCATTAGGGACGACAGTGGTGGCCTAGTGGTTGAGGAGGCAGACTTGAGTCTACAAGGTTTCATGTTTGAGTCCAACTTGGACAACTGAGGTGCTCTAATCATAGCTCCGTCCCGACCCACAGAAATGTGTAAGGAAGGCTGACTGTATATAGCAGGGGTATTCAGCTAAAACGCCAAGAGGTCCAGTCAGAAAAAATTTATTCAAATAAAGGTCCGGGACATCATGTCCAACTTGCCAGAGTGTTATATGTTGTAGTAGTATTAACATCTTCAAATAAAGCTCTTAACTTAAGAGAAACAAGGTGTAGCAACAGCTTATATCATTTTTCTTTAACACATCTTGTCAGAACAATCTCAACAACCTCAACAATACAAATTATAACAAATCAACAATTAACAATTAAACACTTTCAGTTTCTCTGAACCCGCTTCCCTTGTCTCCCTTGACTCTCTCTCTCTCCACATCTTCATCTGTGGCGGCTGTTTCTCTCCCTCTCACTCTGCCTGCCGCTGTTAACTGCCGAGGGTTGATTGGCTGAAAAGCACCACATGGGATAATTTAACCTGCACACGATTGGTCAGTTTATTTCCTGATACCGGCGCAGCTTTTCCCGTGTTTACAATGGCGTTGGTCGTAAACACTGAAAAAGCTGCGCACTTCAAAACTATCCCGTTAAATTCATCTGCCGTATAAATAGATTATAGATCCGGGTCCGTACAGGATTACCCCTGGGTCCGGACACGAACCGCGGTCCACCAGTTAGTGACCTCTGGTATAGAGCATTGTGATTTGGGTGGCAGTAGTGGAGGCTGCTGCCCCTTAGGCCAGGTAACCAATAAGAAATAAATAAATGAATGAATGAAACTACATCAGATTTTAACTGGAACCCTTAGGCTACAAAGGTGTTTCCAGAACTTGATTGCATGGTCAATGTCAGAGTTTGAAGTAGATTTTGTATCTGATGTCGTAGCAGTGAAGGAATAATTGGGCCGAAATGTTCAGTATGCCCTGGAAACAACTGACAAAGATGTTGAATATATTTTAAGAGTGTTTGGTTGGATCAAATCAGCAATCATTTGAACAACCTTTGACTTCTAGCTTTTTTTTTACCTGGTCCAGAATGGCTTAGTGTGGGTAGAAAGTGGTTTTGTGCCAAAAAAGAATAGGTTCTGTTTCTGTGCTGTTCAGCTGTAGAAAATGAACTACCATCAGTGCCCACACCCTTAACTCTCAAGGTGAACTGTAAGTACTAGTGAAGTGGCTTCAGGAGAGGTGGGCTCAGTTTTGATGTCGAGCTAAGTATCATCAGCATAGCAATGAAAAGAGTCCTCAATGCTGCTCATTAAAGGGACGGAATGAATTAAAGATAATGACACTAAAGCTAGAAACCAAAAAGGGGGAGAGATTCACTAAATTAAATTCACTTATTACCTTGTTTGACTCATCTGTGCATCTGTGTAACTTAATCTGATGCCGCACAAGTGCATTTTATTTTTCTGTAAGCAACGTAATTAAATATCCCTGACAGCAGAGCTGGTTGGAAACATTCAAACATTATTGAATAAGAATCTTTATGTAGTGATAGTTAATGGTTTCATAGCATCCTTCTCCCTTTTTTTTTCATCTTTCAAAACCAGTGTAAAACACAAAAAATGATCACAAACATTACAAATCCCACTCTCCCCAGGCCGTAACACACTGATGGGATGAAGTTATTGTTAAAATTATTTTGACATCATTTCCATTCAAGCAGATACTGCAATTATTGCATCATATCACACTAGTGGCGAAACAATGCCTGACTTGCAAACATGCCAGACAACCAACATCCAAAAACTATTTAGATGCTGTTTTAGATCAGTTTAAAAAATATATCTTAGAAAAGTAACCGTTGGGAAACATGTCTGAAAATGTCAATGAATTCTGCAGAATTCCCCAAGATCACACTGTTATTCACCACAATAAAAGGTGAACCAAAGGTAAAGCTCTTCACTCAACTCCACTGTCAAACAGCTACTACATTCATTCATCAACATCCAATATTCGTTACAGCAGTCTCTACAACTGCCACCCAAATCACACTGCAACATACTTCCTGTGGGTGGTGAGCCCACTGGGAGCTATGTGGGTCCGGGTGATGCTTTGGTCAGAGCAGCATAATGGTGGAATCTTCATCAACTACAGTGTCTTTTTAATAGAATTATGAGATCCACATATAAACCTTTTTTCACTATTTGTTGAAGTGACTTATTGACGTTTTCATTGGACATGGCTTGACACTATGGAGTTACCCAAGTTAGAGAAATGAAACTGGATTTTGATATGTTGGTACATTAAATCTTATTGTACATAGATTTAAAATAAAATAAAGACGAAATAGTAGTTTTTATTGTGATTACTAAAGCGGAAAAAAAGCCCACATGTCCTCATTCACAGCATCCATTAATGTCCTCTTTGGCTCCTACCTAGTAGCTTCATCTCTAGGATCATTCTCCTACCAATGTATCCACTGTCCCTCCTCCGAACATGTCCAAACCATCTCAATCTGTCTTATCTAACTTTTTCTCCAAACCTTCCTGTCTGTGTTGTCCCTCTAATCACCTCACACCTGATCTTCTCCATCCTTGTCTCTCCTTAAGAGAACATCAGCATCTTTTCCTAGTGTCTCTATCCATCATGGCTGGTCACACCACTGTCCTGTAAACCTTTCCCTTCACCTTAGCTGACTCTCTTCTTTCACAGATCACTCCTGACTCTTTTCTCCAGTTGTTCCATCCTGCCTGTACTCTATTCTTCTCTCTCTTCCACAGTCTCCACTGCTATGAACAGTTGATCCTCAGTATCTAAACTCCTCCACCTTCTCCATCTCTCCTCCCTGTAACATCATCATTCCACTGTTCTCCCTGTCATTTACACACATGTACTCTGTCTTGTTACGGCTGACCTTCACTCTTCTTCTCTCTAACGCGACCCCCCACCGCTTAAGGTTATCTTCTAAATGCTGCCTACTCTCACTGCAGATATGTAATCTGCAAACATACTATAAATACTATCTATACATTCAATTCCCAGAGGAACTCCCAAGGGATTAATAAAGTTCTATCTAATCTGATGTACATACTATGCATTCCTTTACATACACAGTGTGTGGGAGACACAATGAGCACATATAACATTTTAACCAGGAAATGGAACAGATTTGTTTGCATCTTCAGATTAAACAGGGAGAGCAGTTGATCATGACATCAATGGGATTTTCTTTTCTTTTTTTTTTTAAGCATTATTAATGAATGTAATTTCAATGGACATCTTCACCAACTCTTACTCGCTCCTGAATTTTGTATAAGTAAAAAAATTCCATCCTGGCCTTTTAACCCTGTGCATTATTGAAGTGAAAAGTGAACCCACTATTTCATTCACAACATAGCCCTGGGCCTAGTTCTTTAGCATGACTCGGAAAAAGGCTCAAAGCTGGGGATTTATTACCCTTCAAACACCCAATTGGCTCCTTGAAAAATACCTGCCTTTGGATAAAATGTTAAAGACAAAGGCACTCACATTTCATAAGGAAACTAAATTAACCTACCAGCCCACTCTTTGCTAAAAGCCCGTGTTTAAGCATTACAGTGTTAGAGAGGATGATGTAGATGGAGTGTATATCACCGAGCCGAATGACACACACATAAAACAGACTCGCTGCCACTCTCTGGGTTGTATACTGTTTACAAAAACATCACTGCATTAGAATGTATGTTAATCTATAACAACGAATGAATAGCAAATTTAAAGATTGTATCAGGAGTATATTTTTAGAAAAAAAAAAGCACAGAACAGCTCGTCTGTGCATCAAACCATGTAATGCCATGGGGAGCAGAATAAGACTTGCATCGTTAACTTTTGTTTCAAATGTAAATAAAACTCTTGATTTCCATTTGTTTTAATCGTTTAAGCTATAGTTAAAGATAATCTACACTTCAAAAATGTCTGATTTTTCTCCAGTCGTCAAAGGAAGGTGAAGGCAGCACCAGCAAGACCTACATTTACTACCGGTCCTTGATATAGAACTGATGAAATGTGTCCAATCAACCCAATGTCCAATTAGGGTTGATGTAAGAGGAAACGCTAGTGGTTAGACTTCTTTAGATTATTTCCTGTGCCATTAGACAAAGGTTAGGGGCGTGGCTAGAGGACATTGACCAAAAAAAACGGATTAAGTTCCTCGGTTGAGGAATTAAATATCTATTAACTCCAAGAAGAATTCCAGTTTTTGACAACAAAACCTTTTGGATAACAGGTACGTCAAACAGAATGTCTGAGTAGTGCAAGAGATTGGGATTATTTCAGCTATTGCTATAAAAAAAATGTGCATTACTGAAAAAGGACTGTAAGAGTAAACAGGTTTAAAGTGGCAAGTGACTGTAAACATTAAAGTGCAATGGTAAATGTGAAGGGTTGTTTCCATTTGGTTGGGTTGTACTATATGCAACGATATTATGCTACATTTGCATCTTTACATTTGTGCAATTGTTTTGTTTTTGGTATTTTTTATAGCACCAATGAAAATTTGGAATCTTCTGGATTATAACTGTGTTAACGAAGGTCAGTGGCATAGGTACTTGTGTACAGTACGTGAGTGTTGACTCGTATAGTGTACGCTAGTGATGGGTCCGGCAACACTGACGCATCGGCTCATAGAGCCAAACCCTTTTGGAAAGTCACGTGACCGATACAGGACCTGTTTCGAACTGACATGAACGCACCAAACTGTGTCTGTGAGGACGCGCATCTGTCAATAGGATGTATCGGCCACAACAAAGAATCTCCGTTGTGATCTTATTCCATCTCATCATTGAATTATGGCGCAGCCTCCAGGAAAATGAAAGGTTTCTGCCATTTTGATCTCATATCGGAAAATAAATGTATATCCTTGTTGTTTGTCAAACTTTACCAGTTGTCCTTCCAATTCCTCTATCTGTGCCCTGTGTGAGCATCTGTTTTCTGCAGTTGGTGAAGTAATAATAATTAAAAAAAAAAAAACTACTTCAAGACGTAGGAGAAACTTCTTATTTTTTTTAAACAATAATTTAAAAAAAAAACAGTCCACAAGCATCCTTATTCACAAAACACTTACTTTCATTTTCACATCATGATATATGTTCACATTATTCATTGATTTTATGTACATACAAAATAGTGGTATTATAAATTATTATAAGTATTATAAATGTTATTGTCAAAAAACTACCAAATACATTATTGTACTAGGTCGCATAGGAGTGTCAGTTGAGTCTGCCAACAAGGGATTTATAAGGTCCAGCAGGTGTCAGTATTCAGTGACATAGTTTCGACACAGTATCGATACAGTTTTGCAATGTGTCGAAACACTTTGCGAGCCTCATCGACCCGACACTAGCGTACGTAAACCAAAATCCCGCTGAGTTGTGCCATAAGACTTGGATTATGTCACTGATAAACCAGTTGTGGAGTTGTTCTCTCAGTCCTTAAAAATCTTAGGTTCTCTGGCATCGGCAGAGAAGCGTCGTCTAACGGAACAAGCAGAGGAGGCAGAGAAACTGGATTTCAATGAAGACATAAGGAACATTAAGATATTTGGAGCTCTTAATGTTTTATTAGAGCGTGTGGTTTTATACACCAAGATGCACTGCAATAAACCAAGCATTTTCTTGTCCGACTCACTTCATTGATGTTATTACCAAAGACGGCACGTCCATAATTTGATGATATTGCTATTTCATTTATCTCCCATCTCTGCATGCACACCATAGAGAGCCCAACAGCTCCCACAGATTTTAAAAATTGCATGAGTGTCACGCTCTTCAGAAAGTACAGCTCCACAGTCCTGCTCATCAGACCCGCTAATAAATTTTTTACCGGTCCTTCAGGAGAACATCAAGGGGCTTGTGTTCACTGCCACCGCTGCGTCTTCTCTTACTTATGGATCACTTTGTGCAATTTGCTATGTCAGCATTAATGTATTTCCTGACGTTAACTTCCAGGACCTGAGCAAATGTCCTGGGTACTTTTCATTTGGGAACGTGCAGGATATGTACTTGCTGCGGTTCCACTAAGCAATTAATAGTACCGTTCTAAAAGGCATGCAGACAAAATGTAATCAGAATGGGATCAAGTGATGTTTCAGTTTCCTGCAAACAAAAAGCAAGAAGACAGGGAATGTTGATGGACAGACTTTACGCAGGTGACGATTGTTCGGTCTTGGACTGTGGCTGGAGCAAGGAGCAAAAACTTACGCATTATAAGACAAAAAAAAAATAATTATAAATTGAAAAGAAAAACTGTGTGTTGTCTGTCTCTATCCCCCTAACTTTGGAGACCTTTTAGAGGCCTAGAAGGGTGTGTGCTGGAGCAGAAGGCTGATGCCAAATGAAATGCATTTTATTGATGGGTTCATTTTACAAGTCTAACTCATGTCATAAGGTGTGACCAGCTGATGGATGGAAGTGGCCCTTTTTACCGTATGTAACTCAAGCCTTAAAATTATATTGTCAGAACTATGGAGGATTATTTAAATCAAAGGTGTCAACCTTTTTTGCTAAATGACCAAATTTTGACATCACTTATTAATTTATACATTTTTGTCTGGATTTCCAAAATTCCATATTACTTTAAGACCCATATCCGATACGTCGATATTGTCCAAATACCTTCTGATTCCAATAGAGAAGAAAAAGAAGAAGAAAAGAACTATATTAATCCCTAGGGAGTATCCTTCGGGAATTATTACCCACACTGTAGTGAGCTGCTGGCTGAGCCTGCGCCTGGGGAGCAGTTTTAGGGGGACCATGCTTCGGGCACATCAGCGGTCACTTGGCGGATTCTGGACAGTGCTTTGCCCAGAGCACCTCAGTGGGAACCTGACCGCTGGTGGATTTGAACCCAATGCCTAGCAGACCCAAGTTTGCCTCTTTTCCTGCTTGGTCACCATCCCGCCATCTCAATATTTATAACAATATATTTTAAATTGGAATTCATGATCACGATACTTCACTCATTGAAATGTAAACTCAGTGCTTCTGAATCTGTTACGCCCCCCCTAGCAAGAAGAAAACAATTTGCCCTGCTCCCATCCACCCACTCTCCACCGCAACTATCAATAATAGCATTTGTGTAACGGGTGTGTTTAGGACCCAAATGCAGCACAAAACTCTGGCAGGTAGATTGGAAAATAGTTTATTGTCCAAACGGAGAAAACCAACGGGTTGCAGGTAATTCTTTTCACATCAGAGAAGCCAACACACAGAAGGGAAAACAGCGAGCCGGGAACAGGGAGATTGGGAAGTCGTAACCAGGAGGAACAATACAAACTCGTAGTCAGGAACAGAAGGCTGGTAAGTTTACCGGGGGAGGAGACGAGACGGGATGGTCAGGAACAGGCAGGGTCGAAAACTAGAAGGCAGTCCGAGAAACGCTGGAAAGTCAGGCATAAATGCGAATAACAATTTGGCAATGTGGAAGTGGAGAGCAGAGGCTTATATACAGCCCTGATTGCAGATGAGATGCAGCTGAGGGGAGCAGAGTGAACAGAGTGGGAGTGGCTAGCAGGCAGGTGAGCAGGAGGAGGGGCAGGTGGAAAAGTACTGAGAGACAAGAAAAGAGAGCTGACAATGACAATTTGTCTATAAAATAGTTATAGGAACACCTACTGTATAACATTGTATCCTTGTTAACATAAAGAAAACAAAACGTAAAAAAAAATCATTTTCCCCAGGGTCGCATGCGGCCCCTCAGCATGACACCACGCCCCCATGGGGCCCACCCCACACTTTGAGAAGCACTGACTTAAGTGAACAGTGGGCAGCTCTGAGCATCTCGGGAGCAGTGAATGAGGATGATGCCAAGCACAGAGCACCTCAGTGGTAACCTTGCAGCTGGTGGATTCAAAACCGTAATCCTGAAGACCGCTCCTTTAACCAATAGGGCATCACTGCCCCAACAACTAATGGAAAAAAATGTGAGGATTTCATGCTTTATACAGCAAATCTCTCATTTAGATCATGATGCAAATTACACACTGAGCAGTACGTTAGCAATGGTGGGAAGAAAAGCCTCCCTTCAACAAAAGAAATTTATATTTAGCTTCAGTCACACATGCTGTTAAAGTGCAAATAGTAAAGGGTTAGGAAAACCTCTATCGTTAGTGCAACACCTAATAGTAGCCCCGCTGAGGTAAAGTGAGTAAGTTGTGAATTACGACATGAATGTTGACAGAAGTGTCAGGTTAAGATGAGGTCGTGTTATTCTGGGGGTCACAGGAACTGACGGGGTAAGAACACAAGCCACGAGAGAGAAGAACGTGAGAAAGTAGTGGAGAGCAGCCAATAATATGCCAATATATGAAAGTTAATTGAGCACGTATCCCGTATAGAATTAATTAATAGTGTCAGACACAATGATTCGACACCAATGTCCCGCACTGGCTCTGCTTGAAAAGTACAACGGTCAGTCATATTAAGTGTGCACACTTATGTTAATCATTTTGCAAGGCAGAAAAACTGAGGAAAAGTTCCCCAAAACTACGACTGCAAGCAGAAAAGACGGATTGGGACTGCTTTAGGTCAAGAAGCACATTGAGGAGCAGAAGCAATTGTCTAAAGATCTAAAACGGCATTTATGTTTTCATACCAAAGCTGCGGCAGATACACCTGGTGCTTTTAGGTTCCATTGGAAATTTGAGAATCCTGCTACAGGGTGTGATCGTATTCAAAACACTACTTATGCCACTCATGTTGACTTGTATCATTGATTTGACCAATGTTTTTGTTGGATGTCCTTCCTGATGCAACCCTCACCATTTATTGGTGGCCTAGTGCCACTGGATAAGACTTTTGTCCTCATGGTTGCAGGTTCGAATCTACATGCTACCAGATTACCGCTGAGGTGCACTGAGCATGGCATCGCTTAAAGTTGCCCACTTTTGACTTTGGTGATGGGTTAAATGCAGAAAATACGTTTTGATGTGGATCACATGTCACAGTGGGAAGTTTGCTTTCCATCCTTATGTGTCCTTCTTTTCCTTTCTCTGGACTTCGGATTAGCACTAAAACCATTGGATTGTGCTCTCTTGTGGCTGGTTTAATACTCATGAGTTAACATTACCCTAATGATGATCATAATAGCAGGATCTTTATTGACCCCATACTTGAAGAATTATAGTTTAAACAGCACATTTGCTGCAGAAAGCTGCCCCTGGCACCGACCAAGTATGTGGTTCACTAGGGGCTCAATCACAGGCCTACCTGATGGAACCACACATCGGAACCACAAAAGGAGTTCATTAAAATGAAGATGCAAGACATAGAGAAAATCATCCCACTGACAAGCACAATAGAAAAGAAGTGTAACACAGGATCTACTGCTAACAAATCTAAATAAAAAAAATAAACACAACACTTTACATGAGGGTTAGCATGTTGTAGCTTGTGGTCTCAAACGAATGACGGGATTCTTTGCAACATCTCAGAGAAAACAAAACTGATGAGCCTGTAAAGCCGGGTGTTAACTCCCTTCCACGTGTTGTTCTTGCTACAGAGAACAACACGTTTTCTTTTATAAAAAAGTGGTGTTAACTTATGACATCACAGTTGAAACACTGGAGGTGAAATGGTGGTGTAATTGCGTGATTGCGGGAAGGCTGTTTTGACGGCGAGACGGGTTCCCATCTTCAGTTTCAGCAGCAAACAAAGGAGAAGGTTCATATTCAAGGCGTGCGCAGCAGTAAGGTTACAATGATCACAAACCACGGCCTCGCGTACAATACAAACTTTTTTTTGGACATTCTGTTCTATGTATTTGCTTCTCCGTTTTGTCTCCGTTGATGACGCCAGCAAATGAATAAAACATCAGACAACCTGTCTGCTCCCGAACTTCATTTGGCTCCCCCTCTTTGGTAACCCAAACAGGCAGTTGGGGAGCAGTTATATTTACCATATCTCTCTCATGTTTTGAAGTTATTGGTACACAAGCCCAGGGACAAACACAAAGTGATCCCATTTTTCATTCCGACAAGAATTGCTTGGCCTTTGTTCGGGCTTTATGAAATCCTCTGCGTGCTTGATTTTATTGAACATCTTTGTTTACATAAAGCACACTGACATTCTGAACCTTATAATTGGCTTTGATAACAGGCTGCAGACAAACGCATTATTTCAAAGGGGAAAACACCTGTGAGGAAAATAAAGAAGCCGTCCTCCTTTGTTTATTTTCGTCTCCTGCGATGTGTTGTTGTTGATGCTGTTGTTTAGTTTTCCGCACAAGTAAGGCTTGAGGTTAAAAAGGATGTCAGGACGGGGTTGAAAATTGAGGGGTTGGCTGGAGGATGTGATGTTGAACCACTCGTCACAATCCTGTCTGACATATTTGGAATTTTCACTTAATCAGTTTCCTAAATCAAGTTTTGCACGATGACTTCCAGGCTAGTTTAATGGTGTTCAAACTTTACAAACTAAGCTCAATTTGTTTTATTTTATTTTTTCTTTTCTTTTGGGGAAACATTGGCATTTCATTGAGACTTTTCTGACATTTTCATAGCTTACAGCTGCATTGTCATACTAAAATTCAGAAAAAGCCAAGAGTTAAAAACTTAGATATTTATTAAAATTGGTTGTCAAAAAAAAATTGTCATCACAGAGTCTATTCATAAATATATTGAAATATAATTGTATTATTACTTTATTTTAGTCATATAAAGAGTTTTTACATCTAAAAAGTTGGATAAAAACTTTTTATCATTCATATTTCATAAATATCTTGAAATAAAATTGTATTGTTATTTTATTTTAGTCATATGAAGAGTTTTTACATCTAAAAACTTGGATAAAAACTTTTTATCCAATCATATTTCAGCTAGCTGTTGTCAGGTTCCATGAAATCTGCCAGAGGCTTCAGAATCAACAGTGGGGGCTGTGCCTGCTATAGATGAATGGACGCAGCGTGTTCAGTTTACATCGCTCAGACCAATCATCTCACCCAATTGTGACCTCAGTACCTTGCAGCTGGCCCTACCTTAAAGGCAACAAGTACAGCGCGTGTTCTGGCATCGTAATGTTGTTTGATATTCCTGGACTGAAAACAGAACTGAATGTAATGTATGGCATGGCTGATTTTGAAGGGAAACGTCCCGCTGATCTCTTTCTTCGTATCAAAAATCTGGGTGAGAGTATGGGGCAATTTTGCATATTAGCATGTTTTGCTGTAACCATTGCTGTGTCCACTGACTCTGCTGAACGAACTTATCTAAACACATACGGCAGAAATATGACCGAACAGATGCGGCTTTCAGCATTAGCCTCCATGTCCATGAAAAAAAAGAAGAAAAGTGTATTTATTTATTCATAAGTGGGAGAAATTGGACTTTGAAGTAAAGAACAATTGGCATGTTTGGGACTGCACGCATCTAATCTCCATATAAATCTAAGCAATAAGAATCACCTTTGTCAAACCTCCTGCCGTATGTGTTTGCACTTGACTATCTGTGGGCGAAGGTTATTAGGATTTTTATAAATGTCGCTTGGCTGGCATCAAATCACAGAACCTAGTGGGGGACGGAACAAATCGTTGCCGGCATTTGTCCAAAATGTCCAAAAAAATAGAATAATGAGACGTAATGTTACTTCACAAAACTATGGACAACAAAATTCTAATATCCTGAACACATGAGAAATTAATTTAAAATAAGACAGTGATATTTGTTTTTTTTTTGTTTCTCACAGGCCAACATGTTTTCAAAGGGTCTGAGCTTCACAACTCCAACCCTGACCGGCAACTTGCTTGGGAAGTGGAAACTAACTTCAAACCACGCTAACTTGCGCATGAGATGCTGCTCATGTCCATTGCTCACCTGAAAGTCACTGGAACATTTATTGTACAGCCAAGGCCCCTCTACAAAATGAACTTCTCAAAGTACTTTTTCAATATTGATCACAAACAGTGTGAGCGACACACACACATACACACAGGAACCAAGCACAGCACTGAACTGAACTGAACTGAACACAACCACTCTGGACCATCATTCAATAATGATCACACAAGGACAGAGTGATGGAGAGAGTTATATATATTCACAACGCACCAGGTGACACAAGTGAGACTAATGACAAAGACGCAGGAGAGTGTGATCACACTGATTACCCCTCGCAGCAGGATCAGGGAACAGACTGTAGTACTTCATGTAACTTCTCCAAGGAGCACAGCAGTAGGAACCTGAACTGCTCCAGGTCTTAATAGCTTTACCTGGCAACAGTGTTATTTTCATGACGAAAAAAAAAAAAAAGTAAAATCAAGTATATCTGTCGCTGTAGAGATGTGCAGTGAACTCAATATCACAGTGGGCCAAAAATTTCAAACTTGGGTGAAGTTGTGGTCAATTTTTATTAATTCTGAAAAATTGGCAGCAATTGGCATGTTTACCAGAAATATTGGGATTTTATTTTATGTAGAAACAAACTTTAGTTTTGCATAAACATTGAATCTATTAAAGCCTAATGTTAAGTACGTGAAAACTTAGATTAGAAGAAGTATTTGCTTGTTATTATGTGTCTTTATCTGTAGTCTCTCCAGTCCTTTTTTGATATTTTTCCAGTGACTAACACCAAAAAACCCAATATGTATTTGCTCGTAAAAAAGCATACACTATTTTTACTACAAATACTCCCAGTATATAAGAGCTATACGCTGAGCCAACTGTACTACACATTTGAAATGATTCTGCTGGCCAAGTATAATAACACTGAGGGCCAGATTTTGCCCCTGGACCTGAGATTGAAACACATGCTATAATCTTCTCAATCCATGTCTTGTCCTTCTTTTCCTGTCGTATTGTCCTTTATTTAGGAGTCGCCACAGCGACTAACTCCATGTCCTCCGTCACTGCACAATGATTCTAGAGATGTAGCTCACTGGTAGACCCATCTCTAGCATCATTCTTCTACTTCTACTGAACTGTCTTCCGAACATGTCCAAACCATCTTCATTTGGATTCCCAACCTTAAACATGAAAATAGATAATGGCTCTTCCTTTTTAAGAGGGCAAAAAAAAAAAAAAAAAATAGAATTGGTGGTAAAAATTCCCAATTTTGCCAAACACTTTCCTCGTATGCCTGAGGCTGTGTTTTTTTTTTTGCCCAACCCCATTTAAAGTTCACTGAAGAGCAATTTGCTATTTCCTGTCGATGGAACCTCTAGTGACTTATGTCCCGCTCGTGCACCTGTCCATTACCAATGCAAACAAGTACGGATCAAAAGAGATATCAGGGCCTTGAGCTGATTCAGCCCCTCATCCTTCCCTGATCCAATTTTCATTTTCACAGAACACTTAACCAATGTCTGGCGTTTCAAGTACTTCTCCTGCACTACCATCAAGAATTCTTCACTACTCTTGACTTATTTATACATTGTTACAGCCTTTTCTTAGAGGATTTTAGCAAAACCTCAATGACAGAACAGAAACAACAAATCCATTGCTATTTTTTCATCAGAGCAGAGGTGTTACTATTGTCTTTGCTTGTAATAATGGAGTAAATTAAAGATTTAATGCGGTTTTATTGAAAATAACAATGAGTGAACATAATAAAAACACTACTTCAACATGTTACAGAAAAGTGCAATATTTATTTGTAACACTTCTGTCTGACAGAGTCCTATGATTCTTTGTGGATAATAATAGTAAAAAAAAAAAATCATGTCTAGTGTTGGACAAAATAACCCTCTTTAAAGTGAAAGTATGCATTTCAGATTTGTAGACGGCATGGAGGGCGGTTTTCTGGCAAATGTCTATGATTTTTTTGTCTGATGCTCTTGGCTGTACTTTGTCATATTTGCATGTGTCATATTTACATTTAACTCTTTTAAAGACAGCTGTACTGTTTTTTTTTTTTGTTGTTTGTTTGTTTTTTTAAGCGGGTCCATTCCGTGTTTTACTTTGCTGCATAAAATAAGTGTTAAATCCAGTGGTTGGAAGTCAGGGCCAGCAAAGCCTTCTCTGCTGGCCTAAACAGACTTAGAAAAGCACATTTATTTATGAATATTTTTCAATATTAATGTAAAAAAAAGTTTAACATTTAAAAAGTTGGATAAAAACTTCTGATCCAATCATATTTCAGCTAGCTTTTGTTGTCAGGTTCCATGAAATCTGCCACAGCCTACAGAATCAAAGGTGAAGGCTCTTTCCACTGTAAGTGAATGGACACAGCCTGTTCAGTTTACAGTGCTCAGACCAATCATCTCGTGAGATTGCGACCTCAGAGCCTTCTAGCAGGCCCTACGTGGAAGGCAACATTTGATTGGATAGGCTCTCCAGGGGTTTGATATTATTTTGAAGGTAAAAGTCTCGCTGATCTCCTTGATTTTCGTGTTGATTCTCAAGTCCTGGTACCATACTGACATTATTTTGAGGAGTATTAATTTGACGTCACAAAACTTTAACTTCACTGAAGGCCTACAGTTGAAATGCGCTGGTTAAACCAACTCTCACATGTTATCCGAAAGAAAACTCCAGACCACGAACATTTAGAATTGCATCAAGCATTGATGTTGTGCCTTGAGGTGCCTTTAATGACATCATTTATCACATGCCGGTAAAAGTGGCAGGACCCCGTCAGGGTCCTGGGCTTTAAAACATTTAAAATATATTTTCAATATCGGTGGAAAAACTCATGCTCATTTGTTCAGATAGTAATAATTTTGCTCATATCAAGCCTATATTATATATATATTGAACATATCTATTTATTTTGAATACAAAAATAATTTATTGAGTTATAGAGTGCCCTTCATATCTAAATGTGTGGTTAACCACACAGCATGTTTAATGTGATGCAATGAAAAAATGTGGCCAAGGCCAGAATACAGTTGGAGAACGTAGCATAGACTAGGCATTGGTAGGGTAAGAATAAGAATGAAGTAAAATAGGGCCATATATGTTGCCCTTTGAGTCATTTTAAGTTATATTTCTGTTCATCTGCTGTGGTTACAGAACAAGTTCACATGCCAGGAATGGAGAACTACAGTCTGACTTAATCCGCACTTTTGTTTGAACAAAAAGGTCAGAGAACAGAAACTTTGTTGGCAAGGTTTTATCTTTACACACTATTAATATTTATTAAGTTTGCTATTTATTTTTGTTTGTTTTTCTCAACTTGCTGAAAATAAGATAAGAAAGATTCCAGAGAAGTTACTGAACTATTCATGAAGAACTTTTTGAGAAGATTTGAGAAGAAACAAGATTAAACATGGCTTTTTGTTCTGTAACTAATGAGGTGAAGGAATAAATAGAATCCATTTGGATCACTGCATTTTAATAAATTCCATATTGTCTCTGCGCTGCCGTACGACCGTAATCAGAGAAAAAAAAAAAGACCTGACTGTTGTGTGGCATAAGAGCCAATAATTTAGGCAATTGAGTTTATTCATTTTAGTAAGATGACTTTAGGGCCCTCAAATAGGAATATGACCATGGTGTATAAGTGATATCTGTTGCATGGTTAATTCAGTGTACTTTCCTAAGCACAAGGTTGCTCATTGTCAGTATGTGACGCACGCTCATTGGAGAGAATGAGATGAGCTAAGAAAGCTTCGTCATTCAGAGGCCGCCGCTATGCACATATTATTATCTAGATGACTCAGGACTGCATGAGAGTGCAGAGGAATACAAAGCTGCAATCTCCACCGGTTTCATCTGAAATGAATTAACCCCTCTGGCGGGGACAGAGATGCTACATGAGCGCAGGGAGATTTCATTTCACAGAGTTAGCAGCTCCATCATGGGAACATTCCAACAACTTTGAAGTTAAAGGGAAAGAGCCGCTTCCTATTTGTGTCTGTAAATAGTGTGTTTTGTTCAAACACGCAGACAAATTCCCTCTGGGAAAAATAACAAGGTCTACAAAAAATAATAAGGTTTACAAAAAAAAAAAAAACTAAAGAAAACTTAATTGCAGATTTTACATATTTATCAAGGGTTCATCCAGAATGATCTTTTCACGCATCTTTTCATTTATTATTAAGTATTTTTAAAATATGCCCTGGCAGAATTGTAAAAAAAAATATCACATTTGCGATGTCTAATTTTACTCCCATATTAACATGTGTATATTACTTTTATAATCTTAATCAAACTTTTGTTACATGTGTCTGAAACAAAATCCACCAAAACCAAAGTAATATATTAAACGATAAAGTAAATAATAACATGGGTGTGAAAATCATAAAATGTGAGTAAATAGTGTTATGACACTAATTTTTTGCCATCCCCATTTTTTTTGGCAAATTTGTCTCACAAACAAGTAAATATTTCCATAAGTCACTTAGACACTTAACTGTTGTACTTTGGGAGGTACAACAGATTTATTTCTTTTTCTTAGAATACAAAATGGAATTTTTTTTAACAACCACAAGAAGAGATATATGAAATAGTCACTATAAAATGCTGACACAGAAATATGAAATATTGTCATTTTGCAGTAAAGCAGTGCAATAATATTGAAATAAACAATTATGTTCATGTCTGTACAACACCTCTGTGACATGCAGGGGGTGTAAATCTAAAATGTCACAGTAAATGTTGATGCAGGTGGGGCTCAATCTTCTCCTATGGTTGTCTCCAATTTCTCTATATTTAAACTCACACCTACATACCAGGAGGTTGATCCAATTTCCAGCACAGTAGTCTCCATGAGTACTACCTAAATCACACGGCACCATACGAGTCCCTCTTCAACCTAACTGGGATTTGATCCTACCCAGGAGGTGAACCCTGGAGTGTCACACCATTGACAGAGACATTGGCTCTGGGCCAAAGTGAGGTGCACGGAGCATGGATCTACTGTTTCCTTGGCGCTCACTCACTATGGTGACAGGTAAATGCACAGGCCTCATTTTGTTGTGTGCAGAAAATAAACCATTTCCCTTCCAGTTTAGGTGTCAATAACACAGTTATTCCTGGAAGCCATAATGAAGGGCAAAAAGTTTCCAAAAATATGAACACAAACTAAAGTAAGTAAACGGGACATTTACTTGCTCCCCAATGTTTAGTGAATCTATCCATTCAATGTGTTTCTGTGCAAATGCTTGGTAAAAACTTAAAGGTAAGTATTTTTTTGTTGGAAAAGATTACTGTGGTTTTAGTTAAAAAAAAAACGATAAAGAAAAAAATTTAAGAGATTATATTTTTACTGTGATTTGTTGTTTGTTCATGTGCAAATCTGTGTGTATAAAAGACAGAGAGAAGACAAAAAAACAACTGAGTCACACTACTGCAAACCCTCGCAATTATAATATAAAAATGAGTCAAATTGTCGAGTAAATAAATTATTTTGTTATTTCATTGTAAGACGATAAAGCCCTTTTACTGCATTTTTTTTTAAATTTTATTTTTCATCAATAAATAAGCTCTGTCTGTTGTTCAGAGTAAAGGAATTGCAGGCAAGTGCAGTTGACTTAAATTTTATAGAAACCTTTCAAACTATTATTATTATTCAAAGGACAGCGTGGGAATGAAATTTTAAAAAAATTGAACCTCATTTCTCATATAACACTTCTTTCACATTCCATTTAGAATTGTATTAAATGTACTAAAACCAGATTTGTTACATGTGGAGGAGCAGGCAGCACACAGGAGGCAAGGGGAAAGGTGAAACAGTAGATCAGCAAAGTCCAAACTTAAATCATGCAGGAAACTGAGACTTTACTCATGAAACCCAGGCCAGGAAGAAACAGAGTATGGCGGAAAAACAGGAGAAGCACCTGGGATATCCTGAGACGGCGAGCTGCAGAGCATGGTATTGATGTAAAGGCAAGAGTCTTTGACTTAAACTAATTTAATCCCTACAATTTCATGATACGCGTTACTGAGAACTCATATTGTAGAGCAGGGGTATTCAACTAAAACGCCAAGAGGTTCAGTCAGAAAAAAATTATTCAAATAAAGGTCCGGAACATCATGTCCAACTTGCCAGAGCGTTATATGTTGTAGTAGTATTAACATCTTCAAATAAAGCTCTGCATAATAAACCTTCTACTTATGCGTATTGTGTTGCCATTACATTTTTTCATCCCTTACAGTTGATTGCATTTTCTGTATTTAACTAATATTTTTTATTATATAACTATCTGTTGGTATATATATATATGTGTGTGTGTGTGTATATATATATATGTAAATATATTTATTTCGTTTTCTGTATATATATATATATATATCTTTTGTAAAAAATTTTTAACTACTGTAAAAAGTGTGTTTCCCCCTCAGGGGATGAAGAATAAACAATTCCTAATTCCTAACTTAAGAGAAATAAGGTGTAGCATCAGCTTATATAATTTTCTTTAACACACCTTGTCAGAACTCTCTCAACCACTTCAACAATACAAATCAACAATTATATATATATAATAAATTAAACACTTTCAGTTTCTCTGAACCCGCTTCCCTTGTCTCCGTCTGTGCCGGCTGTTTCTCTCCCTCTCACTCCGCCTGCCACTGTTAACTGCCGAGAATGCCAAAAGCTGATTGGCTGAAAAGCACCATGTGGGATCATTTAACCTGTACACGATTGGTCAGTTCATTTCCTGATACCGGTGCAACTTTTCCTGTGTTTACCATGGCGTTGGTCGTAAACACTAAAAAAGCTGCGCACCTTAAAACTACCCTGTTAAACTAATCTGCCGTATAAATACATTATAGATCTGGGTCCGTACAGGATTACCCCTGGGTCCGGACACGGACTGCGAGCCGCCAGTTAGTGACCTCTGGTTTAGAGTGCCAAATCACAACAGCCGTAGTCCCAAGGAACTTTACATACAATTATATAAAATAAACAAGATACATTAAACCTGTCTCTTATACA
>JAFBJS010008669.1:139913-153815 GCA_016785265.1 Paraplagusia blochii
GTACATGATTGGTCAGTTCATTTCCTGATACCGGCGCAGCTTTCCCTGTGTTTACAATGGCGTTGGTCGTAAACACTGAAAAAGCTGTGCACTTTAAAACTATCCTGTTAAATTAATCTGCTGTATAAATAGATTGTAGATCCGGGTCCGTACAGGATTATCCCTGGGTCCGGACACGGACCGCGGTCCGCCAATTAGTGACCCCTGTTGTAGAGCATAGGTGCCAAACTCTGGCCTGGCAGCCAATATAGCACATACAGTTTGTTTTGTAAAGAAAGATTTACATTGAAAAATGTACACCGGATATCAATATTTCATATCCGGAGAGAAAACGTGCACGTTTATAGCTAAATTCTCAATATATTATTTTGAGTTTGGCCTGTGACTTGAAGCCAGTTTTCAATTCTGGGCCGCTGGAAAATTGAGTTTTGCACCCCTGCTGAAGAGTAAGAATTATCACCTCACGATCGATCGTCACCTCACACAAGTGCACCACCACTATGACACACTGCACATGCGCAAACATAGATCAGTAAGAGAAAACTAGGAAACAACAATGAGCAGCATTTACGTAGCAAATGGATGCCACGATTGGGAAGTTGCACACAATGTGAGCAGCTTAGCACACAAATGGTCCCCAAAAACAACACAAAAGAAAGACACTGAATGCAGCACAATGTTTGGAAGATCATGTCAGATGTAAACACAAATTATAGATCAGATAATAATTTGAGGACCCCTGTAAATAAAAAGGATGGAGGGAGAGTAAGGAAAGCAAACTCCTTGTCGTTGGGACATTGTGATCCAGACCAGTGGACACAACAAAATGTGACCCGTTTATTTGCCTCATCACCATAGTGAACAGTGGGCAGCAGTGAGCAAGTGGGGACGGTGCAATACTCAGTGCACCTCAGTGGTAACCTGGCAGCTAGTGGACTTGAACCTGGTACCGTCTGGACCCAGGTCCTCTAGGCCAGTGGTCCGCAACCACTGGGCCATGGACCGGTGCCCGTCCGTGGGGCAATTGGTACCAGGCCGCAGAGAGATGATGCTCAACTTAACACAATTTATGTTTTATTTATTATTAGACGCTAAAAAGTGTTTTGATAAAGGACCAGATCCCCTCGTGTTTGAGTGTCCAGGAGATGTCCAAAAAATACCATTTTTATGCTGGACATTTCATTTTCATTAGTGGTATTTATCAGCTACACCTCAAAGATCGGTCCGCGAAAAAATTTCTAGATGTTTGACCGGTCCGTGGCGCAAATAGTGTTGGGTAACACTGCTCTAGGCCACCACTGCCAAAAAAGTTATTATGGTAAAAATACAATAATAACACATCTAGTGGCATCAACTGTAATTACATTTGATTCAATGCAATGAATGAAACAGAAGGATGGACACTAACGTTACCGTACGTTGTAAAAATGTTTGGCAAGCGTAACATAATTGGTAACGCAATTGCTGATACTGCTGTATCCAGGTATATTCACATAGAAAGCATCAGTTTAGAGTGGCAAAGAGACTTGAGATGGTTAACTATGACTTTTTTTAAAAATCTTATTGTTAAATGGAGTATTTTGTTCTCACAAAGTTCGATCCTGAAAGTTGCAGAGCACCAGAGACTATGACTGTATAAGAAAGTCTTAGTCTGAAGTCATATTTTCTCCCAAAATGTGTTTCTTAATCGCTGACTTAGTGTCTCAGCTGCTTTAAAGCTTCAGTGAGAAATGCCTAACAGTCACGGTCTTCTTTAATAGATGTTCCCAAAACACCAGATAACAAGACCGTTGGAGTTGTTTTCACGTCAAAGTCTAAACACACTTTTAGAACCGTTCCTTTTCACAACATGAACTTTTAAACTGTCAAACTCATTTTGATTCCCGGGGCTGGATAAGATGCTAAGTGCTTCAGATCAGTACAATCAGACAGATATTACAAAATATTTATATTGAAACATAATTATAACAAATATCACCATCATGCATAGCACTGTCCCGACCCACATAACATCAAGTGGGATCACAAACCACAGGAAAGCTCACAGAATGGTGCAGTGTGATTTGGGTGGCAAGCGTGGAAACTTCTGTCCCTGGGAATGAATTAATCAATATTGCCAACATGTGTTTGTGTAATACTTCCATTAAGTGGTTAGATTTGAAACCTGGGTCTTGGCCCACGGGCCAGATGTTTCATACAGATCTAAACGCAAAATATATATGTTTTTAAAGCATCCGTGAAAGCAGCCTGCTGTTTTCTATTGATGCCTCCAGAGCAACAATTTAAATGTCTCTATTAATGGGATTCTGGCTTTTCACATAATGTTGGAGGAGACAAAAAAAAAAAAAAAACAGAGCAGTTTTTGGTGTGCCAAGGGAATTTTGGAAGTTATACAGAGACAAAAACCTCAGCCTGTGGTATGGTTCTAACTAGGGCTGGGTATTGATTCAAATTTTCTAAATCGAAAATTTTGATTCGAAAAAATCGATTCGATTCACAAGGGTTCGATTCGATTCAATTCACGATTCGCTTCGGTTTTGGATTTGCTAATAAAAAATGTATTTTTTTACATTTATTTCCATCACAAATTTACTTAAGGCAGTCATATTAATCCATCATGCATCTTTTATTTAACATGACTTGACCCAAAATTACAAGGCAGACTCTAGTTTTAGATTTTATTGCCATGTTGTTTTTACATTTGTTTTACGTGCGAGAGTGTTAACTCGCACGTAACCACGTAATCACCTGTGGTGCATGAGTTCACGTAAAGTTGTTGGGAAAAGAAGGAAAACAAAGATCGATTTTTGGATTTATGAATCGATATCATCCTACTAACAAAAAAAATCGATTAAAATTGATTAATCAATTTTTTTAACCGAGCCCTAGTTCTAACACTAAAGAAGACATTCAGTTTGTGTGATTGGCACAGAACACTAAAGGGTTTTTAAAACAAATTAAAAAAATATATATTTGCAAAGGTATGGCAGAGTTAACACAATACCATCCAAATGTGAGAAATCATATCAGAGAGCAGGGTTAATCGATGGCGGCACCTCTTTCATTTCTGTGTATGTTGTCAAATTGCTTTGACATTGATGCAAACCTAACAACCTCACTTCACCCCAAGCTGCATTTTGGATACCTCCATAATTCCCTGTGTCTTCCCTAAATTATTATTCCTCCGCTGACTCTTTGTTTTTGCTTACGGAGGCATTGAGCTGGCTCGTCGAAACATCCACTAAAGTTTGGTTTGACACCACCTTTCTGATGTATAATTCATATGGGAAGATGTTCAGGGGACACAGCTCTGATAATTAAGTTCTGTAAATGACAAGGTCATTAACAAAGTTTATATGGTAATGTTCTGCCCCACAAGAAGACGGCCAGCAGGACACGGAGGCTGCGGTTGCTGACCTCAGCACACTCCCCAACAAGGGCCGACAGGGGTGCCAGTGTTGCATTAGTCAGGGAAATGTTAAATCAGCAGTACAGATGTATTAACATGGACACACACACGTGTTTACATGGACCTCATCAGAATGTTGACTCGGCTGCACAGATTAGTAATTTAGACAAACCTGCATTGAGGAAAATATATTGAATTCTTTACGAGATTACCATTTACGATGCAGATAGAAACATGCAGATAGTGTAAAGCTAGGCGTTATACCAGTGGTACCGGTTTACAGGTGATGTTTGTTTGGAGCAGTGGGGGCCTAGTGGTTAAAGAAGAACCCGACTTCGGTCAGGGGAGTCCCAAGTTTGAATCCACCAACTGCCAGGTTATGACTGCAGTCCACTGGGCATGGCACGGTCCCCACTCAGAGCTGCCCACTGCTCACTTTGGTGATGGGTTAAATGCAGAGGTAACATTTTTTTGTGTGCAAGGAGTTTGCTTTCCTTTACTTTAATGATATGAAATTTCCACATCCAGGTATGTAAATGTATACAGAATGTCTAAAATTGTCAAAATGTATAAAAAAAACAGATCAGCGTTTCAGAGGGGACTGTTTTGCAGTGGTACAAAACAAGCTGTATGTTCCGGCAGTAGTTACAACTTTAAAATATCTGATCCATATCTGATAGAACCATTTATTAAATAATGGTGTTGGGCTTAAGTTATAGCCACAGGAGAAAACACAAGCAATTATACCATCGCCTTCTGTAACAATAATTTTATGGACAGTTTTGGGACTAGCGCGTTACTTGTTATGCCGATACGTAACAAAACTACTTTTCTTGGTAACTAATAATGTAACGCGTTACTTTTACCCTTCAGTGATGTCGTTATTGCTACTGTGGTGTAAAGGGGCTTGTTAATCTGTGGTCCAAATGGACGTTTTTTCCTGGCCACGGAGACAGGACTGTGTGGCAGCGGAGCCTGTCTCCTGCCCGTCAGTGTGTGTGATGTGTGGTAACTGTCAGTCATAAGTGAAAGATGGCCATGCACAATAACTGAACCAATGCGTAAAAAAGGAGCAATGATTGGTTGACATAGGTTAACATTTCAGGCTAAGCCAATAAGATAGAGACCTGGGCGGGTCTTTTTGCCTTATAAGGAAATAAACAGTCTCACACACACGGGACGCAGTACAGCAGCACACACCCACAAGCAAGACGACGGCAAGTAGCAAGCTGAGGTTACAATAAAGATGCCTGTCAAAATGTCTAAACACCTGTTTTGTTTTTATTGTACCACTACATTTTATTATGATAGTTGCTACAGAACACAACACTAAACTTTAAGTTTAGTTAAGTTAAACTTTACTTAATGTGTTTTTAAAGTAAAATAACCAGTTATTAGTTACTTTTATAATTCAGTCATTTGTAATATAACAAGTTACTTTTTCAGAGCAGAAACTAGTAAAGTATTAAGTTACTTTTTAAAGTAACTTGCCCAACACAGGTTATGGAACATGGATAAAGCATTATACCTCCATCGTCTACTAACTGTAGGTAACGTTCAAGTGCTAAAACACAACGTGACTCAGACATTATTAAGACACTTTTGCAAAGGAGACTCCATAGGACAAAAAAGCAAACAGTGGAACAATATCATCGACCTTATACTGTTGTTATTGTAGCCAGATTACAGAAGACGTATTGTATTTTTATTGCAGGGCTGTGGTGGCCTAGTGGTAAAGGTAAAGGTAAACTATTGTCGGGAGGTTTCCAGGTTCAATTCAACCAACTGCCAAGTTACCTCTGAGCATGGGACCATCACTCATAGCTGCCCACTGTTCATTAATATAGTGACACAAATAAACCTTTTAAAAAATACTGTGATATCAATACTTCATACTGTACTTTATGGTGAAGTGATGTCCATATGTAAGTCAGTACTTTCTGGGATCAAAAGAAATCAAAAAATGTCATAGTCTAACACTTAATCTAAATTGAATGTAACAGCAGCCTACTTCAAAATCCAGTAACCAGCCAGATTGTATATTTTGATCCAACCTGGCTGATGACTGGATTCCAAAAATAAAATTCATATCCAAGTTATAAGGCGGTGTCCTGTCCCCAGAGAGGCTGTACAGAAAGAAATATGTCTCTTTGACAAATCTACTAGGTGTCCCCTAGGTCTGTAAGTACATAACTGTATCAAAATTCTCTTTTAAACTCCTGAATCTGTCACTAACTTTTGAAAATGTATTTTTCCCCAAAACTTTAGAAAAAAGCAATCGGTCAATGCAGTGTTTAACATTTAATACAAGTTTTTCTTGTTATTAAAAGAAAAACCAAGCCGGTCCATTTGGCTATTTCTAAACTGCTTTGTACGAAATGTCCAGAGAGCTTTCTCTAAATCAAAGATTTAACTACTTCTAATTCATTACATACTTTAAAAGAAAACTTTCACTTTTATTTGGCTTGATGTTCCTTTAGAAAAAAAATGAAGTGCTTTTACTTTAACCGTCAGAAGCCAGACTTCCTTGCTTATAACACGACTTTCATCAAAAATAGAAGAGAAAAGTTTACTCCAAGGCAAAAACTGCTGATTGTAAACTGTCTGATCCTCTGCACTACAGCCAGAATAACAGATAGGCTTGTTTTGCATCTTGACACTTGGCACATTGATGATTTAAATTATTACATGAGGGAGTTCTACCATTTAAGTTCTACCATTTGATAACAATAAAATTAAACATTTGGAGAGTTTATTTGCCAAAACACAGAAGAGAAGCAGCCTAAATAAAATTTAGGCTACCATTTTTGTTTGTTTCTCTTTTTTTATTCCTGTTGCTGATGTATGGGTTGATGCCAGAACTAGGATAACCAGGACTAGGAGGACCAGCAGTAGGATGACCAGGATCATAGCCTCATATACCTAATGACACAACGGCTACTGGAAGTATTTAAATTTTGACTATGTGTATTTGTTTTATTTTATTGTATTTTTATGCACTGCTAACATCCATTCCATTGTCTGTCCGTCCAGGAAGTGGATCTCTCTCCTGTGGTTCTCCCTATGGTTTCTACCGTTTTGTTTTTTTTTCCCATTTCCCCCTTTTACAGTTTCTGCTGCCCCAAATGCACGGGACGAGCACAAGACAAAAGCGAGGACTTGAACTTTTCATTTTTAATGTTTTTTTTGTGTATTGAAATTGTAAAATGCATGTTCTGAGTAACATCCACTGCACGTCTGTCCGTCCAGGGAGTGGATCTCTCTCCTGTGGTTTTCCCTAAGGTTTCTACCGTTTTTTTTTTCCCCTGTTAAAAGGGTTTTTTCCTCTCTGTAGTTTTTCCTTACCCGTGCTCAGGGTCTAAGGACAAGAGGATGTTACCAACCCTATAAAGCCCTATGTGATAAATTTGATTTGTAAATGTGGGCTATATAAATAAAAATTGATTGATTGATTGAATGATTGATTGATAAATTAATTTTCAATATCAATATCGTAAAAAAAGAGGGAGAGATGTAACATAGTTGTTTCCATCCCAGTGTGATTGCAGTGGCGCTATCACTGGAGTGTAATATGGAGAGAAGCCAGCGCGAAGGAGAACCTGTAGATATTGATGAATACACTCTTCATAGGTCCTGTTCCCTGGTCTTCTCCCTCCTTTTGCACTGATGGGCCCGGCTTTGACAAATCTAAAGCAGCAGTGGGTCAACAGAGAGGCAGCCCAGTTAAGTGGATGTAAGTCAACCTGCCAATGAAGGGCGTCAGTTAATTGCAGTACTTGTGCAACAAATCAACATAAATGGCTTTGGAATAGTGGCTTTGAAAACCAAAGTGGACCTATGAATCACACCTTAAAACACCCGGATCAACAAACGAAAGCTCAGGCCACATGAAATTTGGCACTAACGCGTAAAACGTGTAATACATCTAATTTTGTGCCAAAAACACATTGAAGGCTTCAATCAATAATTACAATTTGTTTTCTTCTAATCAGTCGAGGTATCAAAGGAAAATCTGTTCCATCTGTCTTTACCTCAGTACAAAAAACGGTAGAACAAACCTTTGAACAAATTTCATTCTTACCATTGTTTTCAGATAATATAACCATAATGAGACAAAAATGTAGACTAATGGTCTGACTCATTGGATTAGATACAACATTTGTTTTGATTACTCAGCTGCTTTGCGAGGTTTTTTTAATCTTGTTATATTAGCCATCGCCTGTAATGTTTCTGAGATGGAGGTATCAGTCAAAATTTAGGGTTATCCCAGAAATTGAATTGAATATGGATTTATTTGAAAAGAAAAAAAACATTAAATTAGCTTTGCACAAAAGAAAAGCATTAAACAAGGGCCAAGCTCCAGATTTGAGTCCGGTCAGCAACATCCTTTGCCAAAGTACACATTGTACTTTATCCCAAACTTTGAATAAAGCAAGTGCAGTATTTTCAAAGTAAATATTCTTTCAAAGGTGGCAAAGGTCGCTTAGTGGCTAAGGGAGAGGACTTGGGTCTAATCCACCAACTGCCAGGTAGCCACTGAGGTTCCAATGCGATCACCACCCGCAGGACAGTATGGTGTAGTGTGATTTGGGTGGCAGTGGTGGAGACTGCTGGGCCTGCGACCTGGTCACAGATAAAATGATGAAGATGAATGGATGTCCTTTCATTGGCAGACAGCACAAAATAAACACAAAGGGTAGATTTTTTGTACTTTTGATATCACAAGGGATTTATAGGTTTATAATGTAGGACAGGGGTGTCCACACCACATTGGATTGGGAGCTATACCTAAAATGACCAGGGTAAAGGGATGTACCTGAAGTAAAAAAAAAGAAAATTCTAAATATGTATTTAGTTTTATAAACAAAATGTCTTTTTCTATCATTTTTTACAGAATGTTCTATATTAGTGGTTCTCAACTGGTCTCACTGTGGTCATTAAGTTACAACCCACTCTCATAGAATTCAAACAAGCAAATTAATTTTCTAAATAAACAGAAAAAATCCTTTAAAAATCACTTAATTTAACATACTCATTTTAATGTGTCCCTTTCAAATAAAATATTTTCTAAAAAAAAAAATTTTTTGTGATTCTCATTATTTTGATTTTTGACCAGCTGTCCACCACCCATTCACAACGGGTCCACAACCCACTTTAGGGTCAGGACCCACCAGTTGAGATATAATGTATAAACCAGGAGATCCAGCGCTATATATTGACATTCTGATCTCATCGTCTGACACACATGATATTAGCATGAACAAATAAAATATTTTCCTTCCGGCTTGTCCTTTTTTTTTTTAGGGGTTGCATCAGCGAGTCAACATTTCCTATCCCCCCGTATCCTCAACTCTAATTCCAATCACCTCCATGTCCTCTCTCCCTGCATCCACAAATCTTTTCTTTTCTTTTTGTCTCCTACCTGGTAGCTCCATATCTAGGATGATTCTTCCACCAATGTATCCACTGTCCCTCCTCTGTCCATGTCCAAATCATCTCAATCTAGCTTCTCTAGCTAGTTCATCAAACCTGACTGTCTGTTTTGTCCCTCTAATCACCTCATTCCTGATCCTGTCCATCCTTGTCTCTCCTAAAGAGAATCTCAACAATCTCTCTTTAATCTCTCTGCCACCACCAATCAAAATGAGAAAGGGGATATTATAAATAAAGTCATTTCTTATTGCGTAAGGTATCATGTGAAACTATTTCTGACTTTTATTTTGAAATGTGGTTTGTGCACATCTGCCTCAGGTATTTATTATATATATATATATATATATATATAACAAAAAAAAAAACGGAAATATTACTGGGTGTCAGAGAGCTGTATGAACAACCTGATGACAAAGATGGAGCACACTGGAGTCCCTGCACTACGGATCGATTGGCTTTCATTAAAGCAGGTGGACACATTGAAAAAATTCCATTAACACACAGAGCTAATGTTTCTGAGTGCACCACAGGCCAAAGGGGATGGAAAGTGCAGTCACATGCTCCTATGGACTGTCAAGTGGGAAAAGAATCATAAAAGTTGAGAGAAAGCAGCTGGACGTGTTTTGCAGGAAATATAAAGCTTGAACTAAAAGCAATGTCTACAAGGTTTCAGGTAAAGTTCCAAGGGGAATAGGCTTTAATAAAGACTTCTTTTGAAATAATTTACAGCAATTATTGAGCCCAAAATGAATGATTACATACTATCCTCTTTGCCAAAAACCCTTCTAAAATATAGGAAAAATGATTGTTAACCGTGACAGGGGACTGATAGAGGAGCGAAAAATCTGACAGGAAGTGAGATACAGACTCTTTCTGTATGAAGTTTAAAAGTTGTTTGTGCATCAATTAGTCAGAATTTCCAACACTGTCCCAAGGCAGGCTATATTGTCCTGGGTATGATAATGGTTTAATTCAAAATTAGACCCTCTAATGGAGCTCCACCTCGAGGGTTATTTCTCACCCTACTGGCACAAACTGGGAAGAATATAAACACAACAATCCATAAAGACTTGTGACCTTTTATTTTGAAAAAATAAATAAATAAATCTATACTAGGTTTTACAGGTAAATCTTAAAAACTGATATCAGTCTGTGTCAAACACTGGTTTCTTGTCTTCATCTTGGGCTCTCTTCTACTAAATTTAAGGAAAATCACAAGGTTTCTTGGTCATACACTGATACTTCTCTGATCTCAACGTACACTTTTTTCTAAAATTAGGATTGATACCAAGAACAGGACAAATCAGACACTGTCCAGCACTTTGTTTATGACTGTCTTTGCTGTAGCACATCATGACCTGTGCACTCACGCCGTAGTCTTGCATCTCACTCTCAATTTCCTTGGTGCTGGCTCTTGGTGTAATCATAAGTAGTACCACCATACAATAGACAGTTTTTTGCAGTGGCTAAATCACATAATTGAAAAAGAAAAACAAGCAAATGGAGGTCAACAGTTAAATGACTTATTTCTTGTCAAATTAAAAAAGAAGTGTCTAGGACTTTGTAAGATTTTTGTTTTCTATAATACATGTTTGGCTAAAAATCACCACAAGTAAGAAACAAATTTTCATAGTTACATTAGGTCCAAGTCAAAAAGGCAGGTAAAATTGGACCATAAAGTATGGGTGAACCTACAATAGGACCTGAAACAAATGTGACAGGGTTCTAAAGTTGCAGTGGATAATTAAGGGGTCCCTTGTAATGAAAAAGGGGCATCAGATAAAGAAGCAGAAGATGGGAAGTGAGGACTGTGATCCAGAGGGAAGGGGAAAATTGCACGTGCTGGAAATGACAATGAAAAATTGCAGAAAGTTTTGGAAACAAACAGGATCCAAATGACCTGGTTTGTTTCGCCACAGCTTATCAAGATTTACTTCAGTTCTTTTTAATTTTTTTCTGATTACTTTCTAAGTACAAAAGAATGTGATAAAATATGCATTCTTGTATGAAGGATTGTGGAAAGTTCATTTTGTAATACGCTTTATATAATATATGACTTGCACGAAGCATCAAAGAAAATTGTCTCATATCTTTTCGACCAAAAAAATACATTGCATTTGGTATTCTGACAGTAACACCCACAGCCCAACCTCATAAAAGAAAAAAAAGATTCTCTCTCTCTGAGATCAAACTGCAGCTTGCAGATGAATGACAAATCTCCGGGCTGCTGTAGCTTTATCAATATGACTCCAAAATGGGTTCTTCTAGCATCTATATTTATCTCAATAAAGAGTAGTCCACTCTGCTGTTTTCTTCAATTCCTTGTTCATCTTAATCCCTTGTTCCACTAAAGTTTTATCACCTGAGGGAAACAATGAACACAAAACCATGCAATGACTAAAATCACTGTATTTGTCAGTACAATGTTATTGCTAGTGACGTAGGAAGTGATTTTTGTCACTGTCAATAAAACCATGCAAAACGACCAGAAATCAGCTCTGAAATTAAACTTAATTATGAGCCTTTTTTGCCGTTGTTATATTTGTCCAGATTAATGTAGATTAAGTGGAAGCAGACTTTTAAATGGACAAGAAATTAAAGAAAAAGTGGTCTATTTTTTTTTCCATTACTGTACATATATATATATATATATTTTTGTTTGTTTGTTTTTTGCTGTGTGAGGCAACACACTGGATTTAAACACAACGTTGTCATTATAACTTACCAGTTGTTGTATGTACTCTGTATTCTGCCTCAGTTATGTGAGGCGTGAAGTCACAGCCACATGTATATTATTGATTAAGGTTGTGCAGAATGGCACAGCGAGGCAGTAAATATGTCTGTATTAGAACAATCAATGTGGGAGGGTCTAGTCTGAAGTAAACAGAGTAGATTTTCTTTCTCTTCGGTATCTTTTTGTACATTTTTTTTCTGATCTTTGTGTCAGTATACCAGAAAATACACAGAATGCAAAGGTTTCCAAGTAACAGAAAATAGTAGCCAAATAGCAGCCATACAAAAAAGTGAAAAACACCCAGTTTTACCAAGGCTTCACGTGGCTCTTTACTTACTCTTCTTGTGACTCCCTGTGATGAATTTTCCAACCTGATAAAATGACGCGGAGAGAGACTGCACTTTTGTCTGCATTGTTCATCCAGTGTTGCTGCATAACTTTGGATTTAGATTTTTATAATGTCTCATTTTAGATGACAAAATGTGTTGTGGCTCATGACGTTTTGAGTAGAAAAAGGTTTTTGAACACTGACCACAGAGCCTTGGCCTTACTTGCAGGTCAACACTTCTTCCTCTCAGTCACTTCTGTCCTCCCCAGTTACCTAGCATCATACCTGGTTTTTGGATTGTTGGGCATTTCTTCTTATTCCGTAATCTTTTTCAGTAATATTTAAGAAGAAAACTATATTTAAAGTTGTTACAAACGTAAAAGCAAACAAAACTAGGAGGAGGAGAAGGCTCTGAAAATAGTGAGAGCCTTATTTTAATAATGTATATATATATATATATATGTGTGTGTGTGTGTGTGTGTGTGTGTTTATAAGTATACTAGTAATGACAACATGCATGGACAAGAAGTCAAAACAGAGCCTGACCACTGATGGTTGTATGAAACTTGGCAAACGTGCATGGTGTACAAGCCTCCTAGCACTGTTGTCTCTCCAAAAAAAAAAACCAAAAAAAAAAAAAAAAAAAAACATCTACAGTAAGTCAGTCAACTCAAGAATCCCTCACAATTTTACTTGTACATTTATATATCGATTTGTTTTACTGATGTAATGTAAGACAACTAAAAACAAAAAGCACCAACCTGTCCTGAATATAATCATGTTATTTTGGGCTTTCCACTATCTGTCAACACAACCTCACTGAGTTTCAAAACTGACTATATCGTCTGCATGTCGTCTTGAACTTTATCCCAACTCACTTATAATTCTAAGAGTTCAGATGTAGGCCACTGGACTTCACTTTGCAGCCTGAAAGAGATTTTTGTCTTCTTTTATGCTTCAACAAGAACCCTTTGAATATCATGACACAAATAATACAGAACTTTCACAACTACCATAGAGATACTCATTGCAAGCAGCGGTAGAAAAGTTGGAACCCCGTACTGCAACTCATCAGGGAGGCCCCATCCTTTCACACCTTTCTCTTCACATATGACAAAGACTCAGGAAGGTCTGCTGCTACATCTCCTCAGACCTCAGGTCAGACATGCACTGCAGTTACCGTCAAAAGAGGAACTAAGGTTGATATTCTGAATCGCCCCCTCCTAACAGCTAGTCTCCATTGAGGGGTCCATAGTGGAGGTAATTGGGACTTACAAAATCCTGGGGTTTTGTCTAGATAACAAGCTACAACATAATAATATTGGTTTATTATGGACACACCATATAGGAAATGGTAGAATTGGCTCAACTTCTCAAAGGAGACTGGGCTCCATCAACACTTGGCTTGTTTCCTTTTCTACACCATGAAATGTTCTCGAGAGCAAGCACCAAAAACAATGATGTTGGAAGGCTGGCATTGTGGCTGGCATGAGGCTGGACACCCTGACATCAGAAGCACAGAACGGGGCTCTGAAAAAGGTGCTGTGAATCTTGGACAACGGCCACCAGAGCACCTGCACAAAACAGGGGAGCATGTTAAGTGGCACAATACTGTTATTCCCATGGTCCATCGACAGAATGAGGAAATCTTTTGTCCTCAAGGCCATTCATCCCTTTAACATCTCTCAGTGGACTCTCATTGAACTCTTCTTGTACCCCAGTTTTTATTTCTGTTTTGCTCTGGAATAAAAATCTAATAAATAAATATGATATAAAATGAAACAATAATATAACATAATAATTTCTAGCTCCTTGTGTGATAATTTGTAATAATTATTGCCCCTTTTAGTTTATTTAACAGCTGTTTTATTTATTTAGTTTTACATATATTACTCTTTTTACAGCTTCCACCTTTCATTTTTTACCACATTACAAGTCACATTTTGGTGATTATATTCTTTGTACCACATTTTATGTAAGCTAATGTATGTCTTTACT
>JAFBJS010008669.1:153946-165532 GCA_016785265.1 Paraplagusia blochii
TTTCCTCCAGCAGCAGGCTCCACCACTGCCACCCAAATCACGTTGCTCCATATTTTCAGCCTCCTTTGGGTGGTGAGTCCACTGGATGTTAAGTGGGTGTGGCCAGTACTATGATTAGACCACCTCATTTGTAACATGGCAGCTGTTGGATTCACTTGGACTTGGACTCAGACCCAAGTCTGCTTCATTTACTCTGGGCAACCCCCCTTATATAATAAAATATTGATTTATAATAAAATAATATTGCAAATAAATGATTAACGTACTTTTTAAGGAAATAGTCACCAGTTAATAAGCTGTGCATATACTTTAAAATGTGTTACAACAACAGCAGGAATGTGTTCCATGAAAGTGAGTCTATAGGAGAGTATTTCAGCCTTCATTAAACCTTAACCAAAAATTAAAATATCCAAACAGCCTCCAGGCAAAACAGCATATAGACATAAACAAACTTAAGAGTTTGTCCAGCGCCTTCACCATGAACCACCACGGAATATAAATATATAAGCAGCTCCGATTTCCGAACTTTTTTCTCATATGCATCCCAATGCTGTTCCGCTTGGCGGAACAATGCTGCGTAGACATGAGCAGGTACGGCAACGTTTGAAACTATACAATAAAAGTGACGGATGAAGAAGCCGTAGAGGAGGCAGATCCATTCATGCAAACATCCAAACATGTTCTGTATTCGTCTCAGATTTTTGCTTACAACCCTATCAAATAAAATGAATAATATATGAGGCGTAAACTCCGGCAATTTGTTATTGTCATGGATATCTAGAGAGCAGCCTGTTACTGTTTTGTTTCTGTTTTACCTGGGGCTATGATAAACACACTTGTCAGTGTTCCTGCAGATCTCCCCTTTAGTGTGTTTGGATTTGTGTCTTTGTGTTTGTGGGTATGTGCTCATCTACTATCGGATTTATGTTCTCTTTCCTTTTAATGTGCATGAATGCAAACATGGACATATTGGTTGCACGGCAAACAGCATTATATATGTACGATGTTGTCTGTTGAATAAACATATCACATGAAAAGCGCATGTTTGACTCCTACTCTTGTGGTTTTTTAAGGTTTAACAAAAAAAAAATATCAAGAAGCGTTTAAATTAACATGAAATTACTTGGAAAACCTGCATGTGGAAAAAGTAAACGCAACATTCAAGAGTTTTACGCTTCTCTCCGTATGGATTTGGTTTTATCAAAACAAAGATAGCATTTGTTTGTTTTTTTTTCTGTGTTTTTATCCTTGGCCAGTGCTTGAACACAACAACAGTGCCACACGTTGTGGAGCCTTGCCTCATTTACAAGGAGATGAAGAAAGATCTGCAGTGATGTGAAAATAAGCTCAGACTTCCCGATGAGTATTCTGCTCACAGCTCCCTGACCTTGAGGTGAGCTTATCCCTGGCTGCTGTGAAAAAAACTGCATGAATTATAATATCCACCTCTAGGTCCACCTCCAGCCTCTACCCTGACCAAACAGCTTCAGACCTCTCTTAGCGTGAGAGCAGCAGGAGCTCTTCACCACAGTGTCCTCAGAAGGATTAGGATCCAGACAGTCATGACACTTCAGAATACAAAACCAGAGAGAGGATCATAGAGGATTTTCTGGTAATTCTTCTATGTACTTTTGATGAGAATTTATTTTGACAAAGGCAGCTGTCAACAGGATTAAAGGTGTTGAATTTTATTAGGATGATGGTACCAAAGTACAGATGGCTCCTGCTTTTCAGTAACACACCCTGTAGATGTCTGAGAGACACGCCATAGAATATTACTCTACATATTTTCTCTGAGGTCCTTTTGCGAGTACACGCAATTTGTTGTCTTTCTGTCAGGCAGTATGTATAAAAATGACTGTTATTACCACATGTGCAAATATAATTCATTTTTATTCATCTTCATCTGCTTTTCTATGGTCAGGTCGCAGGGGGAACCCGTCTCACACCGCACCCGTCTTTTGGGCTTCCAATCTGCAACTAGTTGATTTCACAAACAATTTACAAACAAATACTCAGAGCAGGCGTAGGCATATATTTTGACTCGTCCTAAAATTTGACACTGGAGGCTGGTCAGGAGCAGGGTCAGAGGATGCATTCATGCTAACCAGGATAAATGGAATTTGCATCAAAATCAGGCAGTGGAAGGAAAAAGGAAGAGGTATAATCACAAGGCAAACCAATATTAGAATTTTGAGAAGTTTGGCAGGCCAGTTTATGGGGCCGAATGGGCCACATCTGGCCCCTGGGCCTTATTTTTAATATTTGATACTGTTTAACCACCAGTTAAGATGAGGAAGCTTCCCTCCCGATTAAAACCATCACCATTTAACGTCACATTTGTGCACTTTTGAGAGTTTGCATTTCCAAGCCGCGATGTCGATGGGCCACAACAAAGGGCTAGTCTGTCACATACAAATTAGGATGGTTTCATTAGAGACAAACTATCATTAAAATGCATTCAATCATTTGTCTTTATCCTGCTTATCCAATACCGTGTCACAGAGGCAAGGTAAATTGTCCTCAATGGAGGAAAGTTTCAACCAAACGATGATAATAATCTTAAGGAAATAAGCAATCGTGCAGATACTCTCCTCGCTGCCTACATGCTTTCGCAGGTTTGACATGGAAGTTTCATCTATTTTGTATTGTTGCCTCATTAAATTTGTAAACAGAGCTGGATGAGACATGGTTGAGAATTGTCCTCTCTTTTTGAGTCAAACAGGCGTTATTTGTTTGTCAATATACAAACCCCATTTTCCATTGAGTACCAACCAAGATCCGAAAACAGGCTAGACTGTGTTTTCTAGTCAACGGTATGTGGTTACACGGAACAATAGTAACAATTCATACATATACCCACAATTATCTTTCAGTCTAGTCGAGACCTGGGCAATTATTTTGTCTCGCGGGCCACAGGTGGTACTAAAATCTGAGTATCGGGGCAGGTCAGGATGAGAAAGATTGAGTATTTCCATGAACTAGATAAATGATGAGTAAAGTATTGGAAAAGTCAAAATACTTTAGGCTTCTTTAGACTATCTATTGGGGAACTATCTAAAGGGAAAATGTAGAAGAATAACGATAATATAAATTAAAAGTATAATTTGGACAAGTCTGGCGGGCCGATTTTAACACCAAATGCGCCGCAACCGGCCCCCGGGCCTTAGTTTGCCCAGGTCTGGTCTATGCATATTGTTTTTCTTCACAGTTAATTTTTAGAGTAACCTTTTTTCTCCCTGTAGTAAAGTAAAAATACTTAAAATCGCTCATTAATAATTACGTATTCCATAAATTACAAATTACTTTAGAAAAAATTTGAAAAGCTGGTCTTAACTTTGACCCAGAATCGAGGTCTATGGGATTGAAGTAAAACTCCAGGGTTCATCTCCTGGGCCAGGTTGAATCCCAGGTAGGGCTGCTTGACATCCAGTAGGACTCATCCACAGGATGGCACTGTCATGTCCTGTCATTTGGGCGGCAGTTGTGGAAATCACTGTGAATATGAATGGATGGACAAGAGAAAAACTTCAGTTACAGTACTATGAGAAAAATGTTACTTTCCACCATTGGTCCTTACATTTGAGACAATCTGTCAATTGGTATGAAAAACAGATTTATGATTTAATGGATACATAAATATTTTCATGCCGTGTATAAAATGTTAGTGAAACATTTTCTAATATCAAAATGCAAAAAAACAATCATCGTAAGAAGTCCAAAAGACTCAGGTATATTACAGATTTAGAGATTAGGTTAAATTATTACTTGAAGCCAATTTTTTAACCCTAAATTTTGGTGTTGATGAACTTTTACTATTTTAATATGTAAGGAAATAAATTACCTTCAGTAAAGTACCACATAAATATTAATAAAGGCACAAAACTCTATTTAATCCAAGGTCAGCCTTCAGTATACAATTGATTGGATCACCTTAATAGGAGGCCAAATCTGGGCAACCGTGTTATTTCTTATTCACAGGCCAAAGGGTGGGTTTGAATCCCATTAGCAACCATTTGTCTTTCTATACGAAGTTTGTACATTGGCTGATGTGACGTGTGAAAGTTAATCCAATTATTTTGTCTTGTTTATTTTCAAAATAAGACGTTTTTAGATGCAGGCTGGACCTTTGAGTCAGTATTGAACCAGACTGGATGGCAGAGTTCATGTTCATATCATAGTGAAGCATTGCAATGGAAAATAAAACACTCTAAGAAGCCAAGATTTAAGCCGTCTTTGGCGCTGAGATGGCAAAGCAATCTGGCAGCGTGTGGGTGACAAGCTGGGGTAGTTACACAGCTGGTGGGTTTGTGATGTGACACAGGTGTGTGTTACAGTCGCTCAGTGCCAGCACTCTGCTTACACTGGGCCCTGTGTATAGCAGCTCATTTGGGTTTTATGGTAAAATAGAGCTGGTACAGTGATTAAGTGATGGCCCTGTTATTTGGTCTGTGACACATAATTGGCAAAATTAGTAAAAAGGTGAAGAGAACTCGTCTCGAACAAATTTAACAACAGTCAAAATGTTTGCTGATAAATCTGGCCAGAAAATGAATCATTGTTAATTGGGATTAAATGAATATAAACTGTGTTTGAATCATTGTATTGATTTTTAGGTTTGTCTAGAACCAACACAGCCCTACCACGGACGGTTTAACATTTCTATCCAGCTCACCGAACTTGTCAAAAATGTTGGTATTAATTCAGTTTACAGTATAATTGTCACTTATGTTGCTTTTTCCCTGCATGCTACCATTAAATAGTGAAGGAATGATAAATGTGTTTATACATTTTAAGCTTTTCTCCAGCTCCATCTTTCAACTCCTAACCCAGTCCCCATGTCAAATTTTGGGGCCGATGGTGTCCCGCAAGTCAAAATATTTTCCCACCCAAAATCTAGCCTTGGCTAGCTTGACCTAGAGCAGAGGTCCCTGGTTCGAATTCACCAGCTGCCAGGTTGCCACTGAGTTGCTCTGAGCATAGCATTGTCCCAACCCACATCACTTCCTGTGGGCTTACCACCTACAGGAAGGCTCACAATATGGTGCAATGTGGCTTTAAGAAGCCAATTTGGGTCTGTAAGGTAGTTAGTATCCACCAACCAGGTTGCCACTGAGCGTAACTTCGACTAGGCTCACCACCCACAAGGCTCACCGTATGGAGCAGTGCAATTTGGGTGGCAGTTGTGGAGACAGATGCCCCTGTGACCCCGCAATGGACAAGCAGAAGAAGATGAATAAATGTTGATTATTTATCTGGAACAACCAAATCTACTTTATCTGTAACTTTTCACAGGCCAACAACAAAACATCACTAAAATTACAAATTGCCACTATAATGTGGCTATTTACAAGTGGGCCAATTCTAGAAGACATATGATAGGATATTGTGGGCTAAATATAATTAAACTGCGGGCCAGATTTGGCCCCCGGGCCGTAGTTTTACACATGTGGCCTAGAGTCAGTGTCTCTGGAATTGGTTTTGAACTCCAGGGTTCACTACTGTAGCAAGTTTGTTCCAGTTACTGCGGTCAGTTTCCAGTGGGAACCACAGGAGGGTGCATTGTGGCGCAATGTGATTTAGGAGGCGGTCGTCCGTGCGGTCCCCGTGACCCAGTAACGGAGAAGCAGATGGAAATGGAATAATGGATGAAGTAAATCTGCAAGCATGGCCTTGCTCTGCATCAGTTTTCCTAAATATACACTTGTGTTATCACTGACTTCTGCACAGTAACTAAACTAAATAACGCTGGATTCTTCCTTTGGCAATTCCACAAAAATACCTCTAAACAAATGAACATTGTCTCAAAACTGTTTATTTTGTTTGGAAAATCCCATGCTGTCTATAATACATTATTAATTAATAAGTGTATTTAAAGCATGCTGTTGCAAAAAAAAAAAGAAACAACATAATGAAAACAAAAGATTAATAATAATCCAACCCAGTCAACCAGAAGGCAGCAGCCCTCTAAGCAGCAAAACCATCCAATGGAGCCGAACGCCTAAGAGAGAGGAGCAGTCCAGGCTAACCCAAGACATGACGAAAAAGAACAAAAACAGAATAAACATTTATGTTAATTGAATATTCCCAAAATGAAGATTACCAACGTAACCCAAGCTGTTCCCCACGTCTTAGCAACTTCCCCCTAGAAGCAAGTTAAGGGAAATAAGAAAAGAGAGAAAACAAATCATTGAATAATGGTGTTAAACTAAACAGAATTGAAGGATAGGCCAGAACAAAGGGACAACACATCTGTAACACATATCTTTATCCCCTGACAACTGTACAACTGAAAATGCTGGAGGCCTTCAGTCCACACCAAACTCTCTTACTCTCCCTTAGGAAGTAAAAATTTAATGGAAAAGGGATTAGTTTATACATTTTATTTCTGCAGAGAGTAGTGTTGGCACATGATTTTAAGAGATTATGACTATTGATGATTAAGTCAAGGATAAAAAATAAATAAATCAACTTTAGCCAATAGCTGTCATAAAGTCTGTTGGTGAAAAAAAATAATAATATTACAGGGTTTCCTGTCTTTGCCCTACTCTGAGGGTGTTCACAATTTTTTTCTAGCATGGAAGCACTATTAAAATGACCAGGCTTAAGTGATCCACCTACACGAAAACTATTTTTAATTATTGTATTTTCTGGACTATAAGCCGCTACTTTTTTCTAGCGATACGCACACCGATACAGTGTTTCGCTATATGAGCTCAACGCATGTGCCGACACATCGGTGTTGCCGGACCCATCACCACTAGAAAGGCAATAAAAGCAGATGGCCTGAACTTGAAAACATTCTTGAAGACGGGGTGAACTGACACTGAGCAGACGGGCGAGACATTTCCACAGTGCACATGAGAAGGAAAGTCATAACAATCGCCATCCAAAAAAGACTCAAGATTTTAAAGTTGGACCATGGTGATGTCTCAGTCTATAAGCCGAAAAGACTTGTCCATCAGGGCATGGACCACTCTGACACTGAGGATGACGACTTTAGTGGTTTTTGTGCACAGGAGGAAGGTGAATGATGATCACCAACTTTTAATCATTCACATTACCGCTTTGTTACTGCACTGTTTGAAAAAAAAAAAAAAAGCATTTATTTAACAAAAGGTTTGCTGGCTACAACATAGACACATGTGGCTTTTTGTCAGGTCTGGAAAATACGTTACTCGTGATCTAACAGAACTTCTTTTATTATCTAGTGGTAGTTCCTGATCTCCTGCCCTACTCAATGTGATCCTTACAAGATCTTCTCCCAGAGCCCTGAAGTAGTTCCTACTATTAGGAAGGTCTGCTTTTCTCTTCGGCTGTACTGCAGCATGTGAAGCCCCACATATATAGTATGTAGTTTCAGCCAATTTATAATGCATATCTGATAAGCTATGGTCTAGGAGACACTTTAATTGGCAGGTGAGACCTGATCTCCTTGAATAAGATTAAGATTCTTTTGCAACTTATTTTCTCCCACTATTGCGATATATATATATATATATAGGATGCTGTCCGTACCCTTTCAGAAAGGCCAGAAGGTTTCACAGGGAGATGAACCTGTCTTTAATCTGCTTTAATCTGCTGAAGTGCAAGAAGGCTTTGCATTCAGTGTCCAATTCAAGATCATTTGAGCATAAGCCATGGCAAACATTGTACACATGTTATGTTTCTGCAGTACATTGAGTACAGCCGGAATTTTTTTTATATATATATTTCAGTACCAAGGGGAATAAATATCCTTCAATATACTTCATTCTATCTAAAGTTTATTTCCCCCATATATATATATATATATCAGGTGATAGATCTCAATTTATTATGACGATTTTTTTTGTCGACTGCAATCACAATTAATAATGCTTAATCTCGCTCTACCCACAGCTGGTCTGTGATTAAAACTGTTTGGAGAGCCTGAAATATCTGAAGATGGAATTATGCATGCAGTAACAATTTTACAGTGAAAAAGTGATTGTGTAATTTAATTGTCCCTCCGCTGTGTAGCAGCTATGGAAATAGACTCCCTTTCCTCAGACATTTGCATAGATTAACGCAGGATTGTGAAAATGCTCCAGGGGATACAAAACTTATTAGCAGTGAGCATGAATGGATTTTTTACCAGATTGTAATAAGCTTGTCATAATGGAGTTTGCATTTGCCGCCTTTTGCTTATTAAATATAAACGCAAATAATAAATGAATACGGTTATTTTCATTTATCAGAACGTTGAACATTTTTATTATCACAGCTATGACAGTGTTGTAACTCTACCCTTCCGTATTTGTGTCCCGCACTCAGGCGTGTGTGTGTGTGTGTGTGTGTGTGTTCTCCACCTTTATTGTCAAGTTGCTTAGAAGCACATTCAGGCCACAATGCTTATTATTACACATTTGAAAGGCGAGTGACGTATTTAATTATTTGTGAAAGATGACAAACTCAAAAATCAGACAATTCTCATTTGTTGAAAGGATAGTGCCTGGGGTGACAGGAAGTGAATAGGAATTAAAAAAAAATATTATGAGGGAAGTTGTCTTGGTAAATTGTCCTGCTGTACTCCACTGAATCTGCATCCATTCTGCGCCAGGTGCACAGAAAAAAATACTTTTGTGCATTATTTTTAATCTGCCCACGACTCCTTCACAACTTTACAAAGATAAATGTTATACACCAAAAGGCACAGTCAGGAAAAAGTATTTCATAGACATATGCTGCCTAATCTTTATTCATAGACAGGTCGCCGTTGAGGCTCTCTCCGTAACCACTATCTACAGTATTGCCTGGATTTTAAGTGAACCAGTGGAGGCTTGTGTCGAATCACACAATTTCCTCCCGCAAGAAGATGCATGTAATTTTTTATACATACAGAGGCAAAGCATATTGAAAGATTTGACTCTAGGAAAAAAAACCTGCACGGACTGATGATAGCTCAGAGATGTATTTTATTGAAATACATACCCACAGCTCTAGTTCTCGCCCAGAGCAAAAACCAGTTCTCTTCTACCCAAGGGGCTTCATTATTTATTTTACTACCTCGGGATTCCTGGAAAAAGGCCTGAGTCTGTCCATGGGATCAGGGAATTGTACTCAGTATATGCAATATACTGACAAAAATGACACACATACACACACACACACATATATATATATATATATATATATATATATATACATATATATATATGTTGCCTGTCTCATTTAGTTCAAACTTTTGCATCATACTGATATTGCCATGCAATTGGACTGGACAGAGACATTGTTTTGCAAAGGTGGATGCTGGGAACGGCTTCTGCAAAACAACGCAGAAGCCACGTTCACCTTTCCTTTCCCTGCCTTCAATTTATAAGTATTTATGAGACAGAAAACACACCTAAAATATTTGTATTATTTTAGATTCTGGGAATTGACAAACTTTTCCAAACAATATAATTGGTTTGTTGTGGGATTATGACTCCGCCTCTTCCCTGCAATGCTTGAATTTCCCATATAAAAAGCAGAGAAAACACTGCATGCATTTTAGCATTATATACTTTTAAATTCCTTTCTCTATTTGCTATTCACCCTGACATTGTGTCAAATTTTATGACCAATTGTTGCCTGTGAGTCAAAATATTTGCCCACACCAGCCCTAGATGTATCTTTCAACAAACAAAAAGTTGAATATTTTTATGTGTTTATATATATATATAAATTAGATATTTGAGATATTTGACCATTCTCGAAAATCTTGCACTGTTCTGAGCTTTCATATGGTGTTTCCACATGGGAAACCAAGGGTCCAAAGAAGACGTCAAAAAGGGTCCGTGACTCCCTGTTTGGGATGCCACACCATCAACATCAACACTAAGAACAGTGTGAGATTGTTGTCAGGAATTATTATTCTCTCACATGTTCAGGTGCAACAGTTTTCTAAATATCTGCTTTGAGTAAATACATATTGGAAAAAAAATGCCATGAGCCTCCAGGTGGAACCAGACATGGAGGGTTTCAGGTTTGAATCCACCAGCTGCCAGGTTACAACTGAGGTCCACTGAACATGGCACTGTCCCCACTCATCGCTCCCGGGGCTCAAAGCTGCCCACTGTTCCCTTTGGTGATGGGTTGAATGCAGAGGTTACATATTGCAGTGTGCAGTGCTGTGGATCACAATGTCACAATAACAAGGAATTTGCTTTCTGCCTTTCTTAAAGCCCTCTTAAAGCCAAAAAAGTGGGATTTTAGGTCGGGAGACCACAGGTGCTCACAGAGGCTCAGGGAGCTGAGGAAGGAGATTCGCATAAGATTAGACCCAAACAACAAGAGGTTCCTGCTGGAGCTGGAACCATTTGGTTTCCCGTTTCTCACTGTATTCTGGCATATCTAACTTTATGGCAGCATATTCTACAGCAGAAGGAACCAATTGTTTAAAGAATAATTAATGTCTGTAATGTATTGCAAAATGCGGCGCACATCAACAGCTAATCTGACCGTCACTATTGGTAAAGTTGGTCTGTATTGCATTAACAATTCCCATACAGCAGGGGTCTCAAATCCGCGGCCTGTGGGCCATTTGCAGCCCGTGGAATGATAATTTGGGGCCCCCGCCTTGATGTGAAAGTTGAATTTATAATGATATTTATAGATTTGTTCTCCACTATCTTCTTCAGGTTCAGTGTTGTATTACACAAAATCTATGGGAAACTTTTCATTAAAATTTTTCTTTTGTATTAAGCACTGAAAGCTGACGTGGCCCTTCATTGAAATGATAGTGTGGGTGGTGGCCCTCAACTTATTTGGGTTGAGTTATAAGGCTGATACTTAGTTTGTGCAAACGATCCATTACAATATCAGGACACACAACTATGTAGCAGTCAGCCAGCATTGTGTGTTTCGTTCTTTTCTTCTTCGTACAGTTCCATGCTGCACTCAAGGGTAGTTAATCCAGGGACAACAATATCAATACTACCAGAGAGCAGGAAGGTGTCACATTTATTTTCTTACAAACTGAGCAGTTTAATACTTAGAGATGTGACCTAGAGTCTAATGTCACTCCTCAATGTAATAACAGGATGGAAAAACAAAGCATTTACACCTCATTGTGTTGTGTTTATTCTCCTGAAAGTCATTGAACCAACATTGTATGTCACTTGTTCATTGAAACATGAAAAAGTGCATCGCGGTTTAAGTGATTATTTGTTTACTGGATGGCGAGAAACTTAGGAGTTGCCACAGCGAGTCAACAATTTCCATCTCACCCCTGTCCTGCGCATCCTCAACTCCAACTCCAACCACCTCCATGTCCTCCCTCACCACATCCATAAATCTCTTCTTTGGCTGTCCTCTTGTCTCCTATCTAGTAGCTCCATCACATTCTTCTACCATTCTCACCACTGTCCCTCCTCTGAACATGTCCAAACCATCTCAATCTAAATTATCTAGCATTTTCCAAACCTTCATGTGTTGTTCCTCTAATCACCTCACTCCAGATCCTGTCCATCCTTGTCACCCCGAAAGAGAATCTTTAACTCATCCACCTCCAGCTGTGCCTCTTGTCCTATTCCTAGTGTCTCTAGTCCATACATCATGGCTGGTCTCACAACTGTCCTGTAAACC
>JAFBJS010008669.1:180834-225834 GCA_016785265.1 Paraplagusia blochii
TAGATGTGATAGAGATGGATGGGCTAGTGGTCAAAAGATTCAAAATTTTATTTTTCAGAAAACTATTCTTTGACTTACAAAATAAGAAATAGTTACATTTACAGTCTGGTTAAAAAAATCTGGTTCAATATATGATTGTCAAAATGTTTGCTGGATGGTACTGTTGTTTTCTCACCCATAGCTTAAAAAACTTTCCTGTGCAGTAGGGATATATTTAACACTCATTTTAACTGAGGATTATCTACATATAAGGAGTTGACATTTTCAGTACTTCAGTATTGGTTAACTTCAGTTTTAAATGTCACCCAAACCCAAGTTTGAATCTAATTTTGAGTCACAAACACACTGTGCTCCGTGTGTTAAACAGTGAGCTTTTTTTTTGTTTTCCTCTACAGTTTGCATTAAATAACCTGAAAAAAAAAAAACAACGACTCACATTCATGCATGGAATCAATATGGCTGTGCAGACGGCGCAGTCGTTGATATTCAAAGCGTGGAGCGATGCGCCTCTTCGGTGCGCCTCACCATGGCAGCAGATGAGTTGAGTTGACGCCGGAAATAGTAAAGATACATTTAATGGTAGTGAAACAGAGCTATATTTAGTATTCATGAAGAGACACATCAGAGTGAATGTGGCTGTTCTGCTGTGGAGGGATATGGCTGGACAAACACAGCAGACTGAGGGAAATGCACAAGGGTAGTTTATAATGTTTGGAAGCCATAAACATTCTGCCCTTGGCTCTTCCACAGCAGACGGACCATGGAGAATTTTACTACTGTCATAAAGAATGTTCATCTTGCTTTCCCTCATTTATAACACACACAGAATCACACACACAGAATCACACACACACACACAGCTCATTCACACACGCCCATTCCTGTCATATTCACAAACACACATCAGGAGCCAGTAAATGGGGCTGGATATTGTAAACACAATACTCTATGCTGCTCACTGATGCTCAAGTTGACTGCTCCCAAAAAAAATAAATAAATAAAAAGAACTGATTTTTCTTCACTTGGTCTAAGGATGTGACAGCTTCTTCACAATCTGTGACATAATTAGGGAAAGGGGTTAAAAATCGTGTGGGTGGATTCAATCTGACAATTTTTAACCTCTGGAGAAAAAGACCAAAGTCTGTGTTTTTCTGAAGAAGAGCCAGTAAATGGGGCTGGATATTGTAAACACAATACTCTATGCTGCTCACTGATGCTCAAGTTGACTGCTCCAAAAAAAAAAAAAAAAAAAGAACTGAATTTTCTTCACTTGGTCTAAGGATGTGACAGCTTCTTCACAATCTGTGACATAATTAAGGAAAGGGGTTAAAAATCGTGTGGGTGGTTTCAATCTGACAATTTTTAACCTCTGGGGAAAAAGACCAAAGTCTGTGTTTTTCTGAAGAAGTTCTCTTGTTATTATTAATATTGCAGCCTATTTAGAATTCTGTTGTAAACACTATTGTTTACAGAACTACCACAGTACATGTTTTAATTAGGACATGGGTCGATCTGAATTCTCCAGAACAATAAAGGGAAAGAAGCCGCGGTAACAAACAGCACGTCTCATTTAGACATTTTTCTTCGCGGCATGGATTTTGCTTTTATTCTGTTTCTTTCCCTTCAATAGTTTTTCTGTTAGGTTGTTTTTTATCCCTGACTAAAAAATCAAAACCTCTTATAATGTGTATCTGCTCTGAATTTTCTGAATTGAGTTGTTGTTTTATTATGTTATTTTCCAAACTAGAATTTTTTTTTTCTCAGATTCTCAGTTTCTAGCCAGTATATTCAGTCATATTGCCTTCCTCTTTTTTTTATTTAATATTTATTCATTGCTCTTTCTGTTTTGTTCCATCTCTGTTCTGGAAAGGGATGCGAGCGCATCTGTCTGAACGTTTGAAAGATGGTTTCTGCGTTAATCATCATGTAACCTTTTTTGTATCAAATAGAATTTCATTTCTATGTCACTTTTCACAGTATGGGGTAGCACAGAGAATACCTAGAATACCTTACTGTCCCACAGACAGAACATGAGACATGGGAACATGACTGAGCGCCGAGACCTAAGGTAAAGAGAGAGTCATGTTTGGGGCAGTCCATACCAAGGAAGACTTACAGCCCTCTACTACTATAGGTCCAGGTGCAGAGACAACCCCAACACAGGCAACCAGATGACCCCACCCAGAAGAGCCTAACCATCCTTAGCAGAGTCACCTACAGGGACAGCCTCCCATTAGTGGACCAAAAACAGCTGGGTGTGATTGGACGCCATGAGGAAACACGGAAGGTAAAAAGTAAAACACTAAGCTGCTACTTGGGCTAAAATGGTGTCATAAACTGGAAGACAGACGGATGGACAGATGAACGGACGGATGGAAGGATGGAGTAATGGTGGATAGATAGATAGATAGATAGATAGATAGATAGATATTGTAATTTCCGTACTATAAGCCACAACTTTTGTCACACAATTTCAACCCTGCGGCTTATGTAGAGATGCGACAAATGTATGCATTTTTTCAAACGGCCGCCAGGGGCGCTCGATGAGAAAAGGTAAGAGTGAGACAGGTGGTGTCGAGGAAAACACAAGTCATAACCGCCAATAAACACCATCGAACAAGAAGAAGTTTAATGTACGGTAATGTGCTTTGTACATGAATAAAATTAGCATAAAATGACCCTCATCATGGAAAATTCAAAAAGAAAAGCTCTTTGTAAATATCTCATGTTTCAACGTGGGCACATGCGGCTTATAGTCAGGTGCGGGTTATGTATGTACGAAATGTTTTTTTTTTTCTTTTAAAAATTATATTGGGTGGGGCTTATAGTCCTGAAATTACAGTAGATGGATAGATAGCGTTAGTGCCGATGGGCTTACTCCTACTGCCCTTGCAACCTGCAAATGGTTACGTGGATAAAGATTAATGTATTATTATCATTATAGGCCTGAACAATTGAATAAGATCAGTTGAAAACCTGATTTTAAAATGTCCATCTTAAGTCAGTGTCCTTTAAAAACATTTTGTCTCTGTGTCCCTGAGGATCTCAGGTTTCATAATAGTTTCATAATAAGGGGACATAATAACTCCTGCCTCTGTGTTTTCAATCTTTTGTTATCGTTAGAAGGAATAATTATTATCTTTCTTACCAAACACACATTGTGAGGAATTGTTTTAAAAATGTTCTCTCATGAGAATAATATATTGGTAATAAATGAACTGAACCTTGTTAAAATCTGTCACCACATTAATTTGAGCCTGAGAGGCTTTTGGCAGCATTTAGTGATGGTGTGTACAGTGGTTTATGGTTTTTAGTAGTTGTCAGCTTGCTGTTGTTATGAAGCAGAATTCATAGAGTGTGGAACTGTTTATCCGCTAATAGGAAAGGTGAGTGTGATAAGAGCAGGAGTGGCAGTCCCAGAGACAAAAGCAATACAATATACAAGATCGGTAACAACCCACACATTCCCAACCACTGTTTGCTATCACACTTCACAGGTATCCCCACCTCCACCCAACAGGAGGGACCTGAAACTGAATGTCCAGTTGCCTAACTAAACTCTTTAACCTTGACCATGACCTGGATGACTGAGAACCTTCATCCACACAACACAAGATACTTTCTTTCAAATATTACATCAATAGATAGGCCTTGACCTGTTTTGGGGGACATGTGGTATTTGATTCATTACCTAGAGTTAACGCAGTTTAAAAAGGTAGAATAAATGTTCCGATGGACCCACCACCTGCAGGGAGGTACCAAGGTGCCATGTGATTTGGGTGCCAATTATGGAGACTGCTGCCTCTGCGACTCGACTATGTCTTCTACTTATGTAATCATGTTTATAAATATTAACAATCTGAACAATGGTTTCATGGCAGCAGCATTCTAAATATGCAATGATCGGCAAAATAGTGGGCTATGCTGCCATCTAGTGATTTTCAAATTCCAAAACAGTCTTTTTTCCACATCTCGGGAATCCGATGTGAATTGCATTAACAGGTTTTCATTATTATGGGCCTTAATATTGGTCGGCCGATTATCAGACATCCTTTATTATTATTATTAGTTATTTTTATATAGTCATCCATAATGGGTAATTATTATTACCCATTATGGATGACTACAAACACATTAAACCTTTGTCTAGGACATTCCCCCAAAATGTAATATGTGAAAAAAAAATCAAGACTTGGTCGATCAGATTTTTTTTTTTTAATTACACATAAAAAACACAAGATAGCATACTGTATGATCTGCACATTATAGCTGCACATATTTTTGTACAGGTACAGACCGTAAGGTGAACGCTATAAATAATTTTATCTCGCCCTCACATTTTCGAACTAAAGGATCTTAAATTCAGAAATAAGTAACATTAAGCTAACAGCCCATCAGCCGCAAATTATCCTGCTTATTGATCATTACAAGGAATTATATGCAAAACTACCTTCTTTAAGGTTTAAAAAGTTTTCAGTTTGCGAGTGGGTGGCAGTCGAGTGGTTCAACATGTGATCGTTCTAGACCAATCCAGTAGCCGATGATGACATTTAAAATCCATCAACATGTCTGACTCCATGGTTTTACGAATCGTTACTGATACAAGGGAATTCTCCTGAATGTCTTCTACAGTGGACCAAATGGATTCTAAACGGTTATTTACACGTACACTTGAATGGGTTGATATATAGAATTATGACAAACTAATGTCACTTACTCCAAATTATCTGAGGAAATTTGTAACAAAAACTATACAATCTGCAATTATGTTGGTCCATCATCTTACCAGAAACATGTCTCAGTCATTTTATCCAAAGAAGTTACTATCACGGGCAACTCAAAATAGCAGGGTTTCTTGAAGGCATTTCACCTCTTCATCCAAGAGGCTTCTTCAGTTCTAACCGACTACTGGAGAGTTCAGGTGCTAAACCTCAAACAGAGCAACATAGTACATGCAGTACAGTGCCCTGATTTCTACATTGGTGAAACCAAACAACCACTGTACAAACGTATGCAACAACACAGAAGAGCCAACTCATCAAGACAGGACTCATCACGCCATTCATTTCCATCTGACGAATAAGGGACACAGTTTTGTGGATGAGGATGTCCATATCCTGGCCAGAGAATACAGGTGGTTTGAGGGAGTGAGGGAACCCATCTACGTCAATCTGGAGAAACCTTTTCTGAACGGAGGAGTAAGACTCAAACTTTATTCTTGTTCTGAGCTCTTTACCCAGAAAGTTCTGCCCCATCCCTGACCATCAGACCAAAGTCTCATCACAGAGAGAAAAACAACTCACTTCACCTAACAAGAAAACAAAGTATCACTCAGTTGATACCAATACCACCCATTCACACATCTAGACTCCAGCTTCACTCATTATTTTTTTTGTTTTGTTCCTGCAACAACCTCCTTTTACAGGTATGCAGCCTCTTGAGGTTAAATAACAGAACTAACCTGTAGTCAGTCGGTGAAACATCTTCAAGAAACCTTCTATGTCCAGTTGCTCTTGAAATAACTATTTTTTGGTTTACCAGGAACAATTTATGTTTTTTTTTGGCCTTGTTATACAATATATCCAGATAATACACTGATTTGTTGGGATTCTATACCGCGCAGCTGTTGATGGCAAATTTGTTGACAAGCCAAGGTGCAAATTGGCTGAAGAAAGGCCAAAAATCCTGTTTCATTGCAATTTCATTTCATTTTAACTCTGATCTTTACTGTATATTTATAAACTGGCAGTGTGTTTATTAGAAGGAGAAGGAGCTTTTGTTGTTGCTACATAAAATTAAATTGGTCAGAAGCCTCTCTGAACTGCTGCTTTATAATCCGACAGCTGCATGAACCACAATGTGGATGCTATGATAATTATGCTATCACCTGTTCAACATGTTACACTGTTGGAATTATTCAACTACTAACATATAGTGCTATTACAAAAAACATTTTTAGCGAAGGTGTTCATTTAACACACAAAAAAGTAAAATAAAAGAGGAGGAAAACGTCCTGGCAATACCAGTTAAGGACATTGATTTTGCGATACTGTAATTACTATTGTAGTAAATCCTTTTTTTTTCCACTTACTCATTGCTGTGTGGCTTCGGATGCCAAATGAATGTGGTGTAATTCATTAAGTATTGTCTTTGGTTCAATTACAGCCTTAATGATAGCCTTAATTAAGTTTCTATTTTTAGAATAATGTTTCTCGGAGGCAAGTGAAAACTTAGGGGAACCAGAAAGATGCTGTGATAAATCCACTTTATGCATAACTCTATGGAGTCTCCAAGGCTGGCTGCAGCTTTGGTCATAACCAGCAGTTCTTTATTGAAATTCTCCCGGGATCAATATAAACTTGATTGAAAATAATAAGAAAAAAACACAATCCCTCCTTGTTGAATTTGTCTCCAAATCCCCTACAGTAATAGTTTGAAGAAGAAACTTTTCTAGTATCTCAGCTTTCACTTATATCATTCTAATAAGAATACCTACTTACTAATACCCACAATATCTATCAAATTAAAAAAAATATTTTTTGTTATTGTGACGTTGTGATTCACACCACAACGAAACTTAGCCTCTGCTTTAAACCCATCATCAAAGTGAGTGAGTGCTTTTTGGAGCAAAGTGTTGAGAGAGTTGAAAGAAACTAATAGGAAAAAACTGGTAACTAATATTTTGGTGACAAACTTCTAAAAAAGATATGTTTATTATTAATTTAATAACAATAATAATAATAATTTTGTAGAAACATGTATTTTCTTGGTGTTGGGACAATAGTGTCCCCATTAGATTGATAGCAGCCTTGTTCTTCTCCCCCTCCTCACATGAGGAAATTTTTTTTTTTCACTTGTCCTCGAAACTTTTATTCTGAAATACAGTGCACAGGGAGGAACATCTCCAAGAAGCCTAATTATTTCTAAAGTATTGAAGAATATTTTTATTGTCAATGACAGTTAACCACTAAGGGGCCTGTATTGTTTTTGTAATTGGCAAAATAGGAAGGGGCTCTACATCAGTGAGTGAGCCACTCAATTAAAAGTGACTTTTTAGCGAGTTTAAATTCATACTTAATAAATTTAAAGTTATTCTGAAACATCGAAGAATGTTCTAGATGTAACACGTACTTAAAAAGAAAAAAATAAAATCACAAAACAAACATTGAGTTGCAATAAGAAAAATAAACTGTCTTCTGCTTTACCAAGAGGGACTTTATAACTTTATGTTTCAGAACATGTGTTGAATATATATAGGTTTCTTAGCCTGGTATTTAAGCCACTGATCACTCAGAATACTCCCTGCCCTGTAACTGCTCCTGCTAAAGCTGGAACTGCTGCTTTGCAGACACTCACAGATGGTGTCTGACAAGATTCTGTCCATAATGATGGAGCTGCAGGGCAAAAGCAGATTTAGGCAAAGGTGTCACACCAAAATCAACCTTAGTAATATCGCAGGTCTGCAGAACTGACAGGTTCGCACCAAAGTGGAAACAGTTGCCGTTATTAGAGTTTCTGCTGCTAATAAAAGAGTGAAATATCACAGCTTGACCTTTTTAAAGAGCAACTCTCTCCCATAAAGACACTTACAATATGGCAGGACCTTGTAAAAGCTCTTACAGGGCAAATTCATCAGTGGGTGTTTTCAGCTCAGAGACTATATTTATGCAGGGGATGCATCCTAACCACAGCAAAACAGCTTAAAGTAAACCCAAACTGGTGGAGATTCAAGAAGTCTACATATTGCATTTGCCATAGCAAGTGTGAAGAACTTAAATTAATCAGGTGCGAAACACATTGCCTCTCATATTTAAAGCGAAGGAAGCAGCAGGTGTAAACTTGTTGCTAAGCAGCACTGGAATATGTTCAGAGGAGCAGCTAAAACGAGATGTAACAAACATTTATATAAGACTAAAATAATGAGCACTTTAGTTTGACTTTTTGAAGTGGGGACCGTGAATGGATCGTAGCCAAGTGAGGCAAGTCACTTTAGGAAGGATGATTACAGCTCAGCAGACGGATAAAAACAGTCGAGCGTTCTTTTTTTTTCCTCACAAACACAGACAAAGTGACAGCCAAGACTTTGAAATTTAATATTATGCGAAAAAATAACCTAAAATATATATTTTATATCATAAAACATACCAAAATGTGTGTTAGCTTAATATTTAGATTAGATTTATTTTTAGATTTATTTATCTATTAAAATAATAGATAAATAAAAATTAAATACATCTATGTTTTCGATGTACATAACATAAATTATTATTTATTAGTTATTAAAATATTTACATGGAACAAGCTCTATACCAGTGGTTCTTAACCTTTTTGGAGCTACCGAACCCCACTAGTTTCATATGGGCATTCACAGAACCCTACTTAAGCAGGGTGAATAGGTGTGCCTTGACCTCCGTGGTGTCTTGACCTCCGTGGCAGAGGCTCCACCAAACCCCACAGACCAACTCACCGAACCCCTAGGGTTCGATCGAACCCAGGCTAAGAATCACTGCTCTATACCCTTCATAAGGTCCTCAAAGGTTCAGCCTTGGAGAAGGTTTTCAACCAGGTCTCTGGAGGTGTCCCGTAGGGGGGTACTCCAGGAGTTATGGGTTGGGCACAAGAGCTATCCATTGCATGTTTGGCTACGGCAAGGCAGTTCTTTGTCAACGGTTCTGTTCATTAATTTTTATGGATAGAATTTCTAGGCACAGTCAGAGGTTATGTTTGGTCCAGTTCGGGATGTCATCTCTGCTTTGAAACAGGACCTGCAGTATGTGCTGGGTCAATCTTCGTATGGTCAGGAGCTTAGGGTCTTGACCAAAAGAATGTGATCCCAGATACAAGTGGCTGAAATTAGTTTTCTCTATATGTTGGTGGAGCGCTCCCTTAGGGATGGGGTGACCTTGGGAACTCCTCTGGGACCCCACAGATTAGCTGCAGGAAGTGTCTAAGGAGAGGGAAGTCTGGGTATCCCTGCCCCAACTGTTGTCTCTGCATCCGGTTCTGGAGAGGCAGAAGAAGATGGATGGATAAAATGAATGCCGTATTTTCACGACTATAAGGCCGCACATTTTGACTTTCTTCAAAATGTGCGGTACCCTATAGTGCAGTGCGCCCTCTGTGTGTTGTTGTTGTAAAGAGGACGTAGTAGAGAACAACATGAGAACGTTAAGGGGGAGGAGTGTGGGCGTTGATTGTATATGAAATCCACGCCCTATGATCAGTTGCGCATTATGTGTGCGTTAAATATAGTAATTGGACACATAACTGAGACTCTGCCTTTAAATACAGTGGCCCTTATGGTCTGAATATACGGTAAGTTAAATCAATCTACATTTAGCTTTCACATCCGACATTTATTTTCTGGATTTACTTCATCATTACATTTCTAAATTAGCATAATTAAGGTGTGACATGTAAAAGGTGACATTGGAAAAAAATGTTTTAAATGTTTTTCATTTTTATCCAACAGAGGTAATCGGGTAACTATAAGCAGAGACCTCTACTATTAGCCGAGAACCGAGCAGAAGTTTTCCAGCCGCCAATTTTACATTTAGAGCATTTTTAAATCATCTAGTAAAGTTTAAGCCTTCTGGCGTAAACGCCTGCTTGTCCTTGTAGCTAACACCAGGCAGATGGCAGCTGTAACAGAAGTGTGTAAAAGTGTGTCTCAATTGTTGAAGAGTAAAACCAGCATGCTATAAGTGGTACTGAAGGTAAGAAATTTGTTTTACAAAGTGTTTAACTAACACCACTGATAGACACCTGTACCCCCCGGAGGCTAAAAGTGTATCTGCCATGATGGCATTGCATCAAGTAACCACTTAAGATTTTTGGCATAGCCTATTGCCTGTCTCCCATGGGACCCATGTTGTAAAAGTCCTGTTGAAAACAATGGCCTACTGTGTGTATTTGTGTTGCCTAGATGCGAACGAAGGTTCTACTCAACTGATGGAGATCATCTCATATTCATCATGAATAGAATAAGAAAATTGGTGGCCTAGTGGTTAAGGGAGCAGACTCAGGTCTGCAAGGCCACCAGGTTGAGTCCCACACTGCTCACTTTGGTGATGGGTTAAGTACAGAAGTCACTTTCTTTGTGTACACAATGAGAAAAAAAGGAATGCAATGTAATTTTGAATTTAATTTAACTTCTGCTCATTGTCAACTCAGCTCCAGTTTCTGAAGGCTTTGTCCCTGGTCTTTGTCTCTGCCACGGTACTTTTAGAGCCATAGCCCCTTATCACCATCAAACACTCTAAGGACTTTTGCAATTTCACCAATGAACCTGTTGTTACTCATTTTGAAGTTTGCCCCATCTGCTGTTGTGTCTCTCAGAAGAGTTACAAACAGAGTGATACTGTGGTAAGGAAAAAGTGAACATTGGTTTAAAACCAATAACACACCCAGCCATCTGTTGGATTTTATTGAAACACCTATTATATTCAAAAGAAGTATGATCAAACATTCCGGTACATTTGAATATAAGACATTTCCTTGTCCTTACACAGTCCCCGGTGTGTCTTAGGGTTGTCTTCAAAGACGTGAGTGCGGCTCATATGAGACTCATCACAAACTCATTCTGTTGAAAATAAACAAAGGCAATCACACAGCAGGAAATAAGCCTGGGAGAAATGACAGCATCAGGGAAAGAAATATTGGTGAAACACAGATGGCTGTAATTTCAAATGGTCCAAGAGAAGACAGATTAAAACATTAAATCAGCCTGAATAAAAAGAATTATAGCTTCGGAATGATTTATAATTCATATATGGGGTTCTCAATTATTTTCTGTCACGCCCCCTATAGGGGATACAAATTTATTCACCAATCCCCTGCATTTTTTAAAAACACAATAATCTTTCTTTCCGTTCACCTACATCCTCTTATACGAAACGTTTAGTTTTAAGCAACTGGACCTCTACCTGGAATTCAAATACATCACATTCCTCAACTGTGCATACTGTGGACTGAGAGTACACAAGGTTAGAGAGAAGAGTGAAGGAAGCCATCTACGCCCATCTGGAACAACCTTAAACAGAGGCCGAGGTCTGTTTTATCAGCTGTCTGCTACAGACCATTCTGCCTTGAGATCCCACCCTTGTAAGTTTTACTGCTCATCAATACCAGAGCAGTCTTTTCCTGACGGCTGTGACCACAACGACTTCCATTCACATCTTGACATTTAACATGCTAACTGCTAATCAACATCAGGAGCAGCTTCTGTCTCAAAAAGTTGTGACCAAAACAGGGGCGTAGCCAGAACCCATAAAATGGGTGGGCCCTGAACAAATTAGGGTGGGCCAACCCCAAAGTATCATAGCCAAGTTTGATCAGCCCTCTCATTGGAAGGGGCGGGCCTGACTGACAAGTGGGTGGGTCCAGTGGGTTCAATTATTAGAGATCCCTGTTACATCAACCAAACTGATGGATTTCCTCAATGGAAGAATGAAACATCTTTCAACTCCAAGAAGATGTCCAGGTGCTTAAAGCTGAACTTTTTGGGTACCCAGACTGAGATGGTTTGGACATGTTCAGAGGAAAATTGGATAAGCCAAAAGGAAAAGAAGAAGAAGAAGACCTGCATGAATGAGACATTCAAAGAGAATGTCTTGTAATACATCACTGGGTAGGGGACTGGTAACGGTCCATGGGTGAGTTGGTGCCGGGCCAGAGAGAAAAAATGTTTCCTTTTTGCCCCATTTGGCTATTACTTACATGGTCCATACCAATACCATATGAAGTTCAACCAAGTTCAATAGATTAACTGGACAATAGAATGGCTAGGGTTCCATCATCAATACTGTAACTATATTTGATTAGGAATATTTTCTCAATGAAGACAACAATAAACTCAAAATGACGCAGAGTCGATGATACGAAATTCTAACTTTTTATACAGGTCTGGTAGCAGATAATTACAGGCTGTGTGCACTTGAGAAATCCTTTGTCGGTGCATGCAGTTAATCCAGGTAGGAAGATTTTATAGGTAGGAAAATATTTGAGAACACCATAAATTCAATTTTATTAAGGGGTATTTATCTGCCACAACTTAATGACAGGTCTCCAGCACCTAACCCCAACCTAAATCTCTGAGAAGTGCTGATTCATATAAACAAAGAGGCAAATATGAGGTAGGTGTAGCCAGTCAGCGTTGAGCGTTTGACATCAAACAATGAATTGATAACCACAGTAGCATGGACACAGACGTCAACGTGCGCAATCCTAGAAATCATTCCCCATTATGGTAAAATTGTTATTCTCTATCTCCGCAGTTTAATCCTAACAAAGGCTTTTAAGCACAATCACAACTGCTCAGTGTGCTCCAGACACATGCAGGGAGCTGAATTCATTTTGCTGGTGCTTATTTACCCATGCATGTTCCTGCATTACTTTCTGTTGCTAACAAGGGGCAATGGCTGAATCTAATCAAACTGTGGTCTTTAACATGTGGGTCACCATTAAAAAGCAACCACAGTCCACTGAAGAAGCACATCAAGAAATGGAAACGAGAAAAGAAGTCGTAAAAGTCATGCCGACTGAGAAGGTGTTTACCACTGGAGCAATTAGCTCATGAACATCCCATTATTTTGTAGGGAACATTTAACAATGATAGTAAAGGGTGCGCCACGAAATTCAAGGGTATATAACGGGAGCTCATACTACAGTATATCTGTGTTGATTTTGAAGTCAAAACTCGCATGCCAATTCCAGCAAACTGGAAATTTGTTTCACAAATAAGTGCTATTCCATTTCTCGGTTTCGGACGAGGAAAGATTGGTTCTGCGGGCCCTCCCACTGAACAGCTGTCTCGGTTTACACAGCCTGCGTTTAATTTTCCTAGACTGCCAGTTGTGAGCGTCACATGGCAGGAGAAAATGACAGTTCAATGATTCAGAAGATGGACATTTGAAAGAAAGCACGTGTTGGATTTTCATACACCAATGCTGCAGATACCTTTTTTTTTTCCCTCACTTCTACAACACAAAGACAACAAAAAGTACTGAGGCCTTCAACGTCACAGCTGTTCCAGCCGTAGCCTAAAGTGTCCCAATTAAGTCTTCTACAGCTGCTGTTGCTTTTACTGCTTTATTGTGTTAGTATCGGAGTCTGAAGGACCTGTTGTTTTGCAAAATTGTAAGATTATCTTTAAATAAAAAAAAGCGAAATGGTAAAAGTTTTTAAATACAATAATTGCATAAAACTCACATCAGTTTTTAACTATGTCCCTATGCAGTCCAGTATAAAATGACCTACGAACAAGCAGGAGTTGGGAGACACTGCTTTATTCGATCTAACAGTATATTAGATCATTAGATCCTGCAGTTTTGAAGTTCCTGAAGGAACATCCGTATATTAGGCCCAGAAATTACAATCGCCCAACTTCCCCTTTTCTGAAGATTTCCTCCTTCATTATCAATTTCACCATCAGTGTTGCTGATGTGTAGTGTGTAGAAAACTAACTTCACGCAGTCACAAGTCAGGACCCTAGGTGTGCATGAATAGCACTTTTCATGTTTGTAAAAACACTTTCACAAATCTGACTTGTCTTGGTGTTGCCAAGGTGTTGGGGGAGGGCTGTGTTTGCTAAAAATCCTATGAAAAAAAAAATCACATTTATTTCAAACATCATAGCTATAGTACATACAGAGTTGTAATTGATCGGATGCAACGTCTGTCTATCCCTGTTCCTGTTGTCTGCTCTGCTGGGTAATCAGTGCGATCATAGTCATCATCTGTGTCGATGCAATTAGTCTCCATCGTGTCACCTTGTGAGTCTATAAACCCTTCTCTGTTCAGTATTGGTGGGATTATTGTTGTGTCTGTACTGTTATGGTTTTTTGCACCATAGCAGTTTCTGCACTGTTATGGTGTTGCGTCTGTCTATTGTTGGGTTCTTATTTGCGAGAAGTCAATTATTGTAGATATTGGAATACTTGAGAAGTCATATTGTGAGTCTATGTTGTGAACCGTAATTTCCGGACTATAAGCCGCAACTTTTGTCACACGATTCCAACCCTGCGGCTCATGCAGAGATGCGGCTAATTTACGGTAACGCACTTTGTACATGAATAAAATTAGCATAAACTGACCCTCATCATGGAAAATGCAAATAAAAAAATGCAGCACATGCAGCTTATAGTCTGGAAATTACGGTAGTAGTCTTTGTGTAGAGTCGTTGTTTCAGAGTATTTTAGCAGTATATGTGAGAGCATTTATTTAGTATATGTGAGAGCATTTTAATTGTGTTTGTGAGTGAAATGTGGTTTATTTATATAAATTAGAACATTTAATAATCTATGTAAAAGCATTTTAGTAGTATATGTCAGAGTATTTTAGTAGTATCTGTGAACATTTCAGCAGTATTTGTAAGAGCATTTCAGTAGTACATGTGAGTGAATATTTTTTTTTTTTCATTTTTACACGTGAGAGCATTTCAGTCATATGTGTGAGAAATAATGCTGTAGAAAAGTAGTATAAATTCTCTTGACAATAGGTACGTTAACACCAAAATACCTAATGCAGGGACACAATTTTAAAGAAATTTGACGTCACGTGACAGGATGGACTAATACTACACAATTACAACAGCCAACAGACACAGGTTTGCAACAAAAGCACAAAGCAGATGACCATGAGAACTCTTTCATGCAACCCATTTCTAACATATGTGGTTCTTTTTTTTTTTTTTTTTTTTTTTACAGTGCCTGATGTTCACCGTGAAGGACTAGTGCTGACTCACACTCTCACACAGATGAAAACAGATGTCTCCTTCAGCCTTCAGTATTTTAAAGAAATTTGACGTCACGTGACAGGATGGACTGATACTACACAATTACAACAGCCAACAGACACACAGGTTTGCAACAAAAGCACAAAGCAGATGACCATGAGAACTCTTTCATGCAACCCATTTCTAACATATGTGGTTCTTTTTTTTTTTTTTTTTTTTTTTACAGTGCCTGATGTTCACCGTGAAGGACTAGTGCTGACTCACACTCTCACACAGATGAAAACAGATGTCTCCTTCAGCCTTCAGTACTGCTTGCTCTTACTGAGCTCCCTGTGTAAATCAAAAATCAATTTCTACTTTTATTTTATCATCGTTCATCATTGGCCGAAATAATCAGATGTCAATAGTCCAGAGCATGTGAATAAATGGCTGAGGAAACAACAATTGGTTGTTGGCTTCAATCAGCATATTTTCAATATCCCCTGGCAACTGATTCATTTTTATGACACATTCTTTATGGAACAAAAAAAAATACAGCGGCTCGGTTAAACCAAATGGACAAATCGAAACCGATCAAAGGAGTCAGTACGAGCCGCAGAAAGACAGATAGTGTTTCTCATGTTATTCTGGAAAAAGTTTTTAATAAAAATCCATCTATCCATCTTTATCCACTTGTCCATTAGCGGGACACAAGTGTAGCAGTCTCTACGACTGCCACTCAAATCACACCCAATCAGCCCCTTATATTTTTTTATTTTTAGAACTTTATTAATCATTTAAAAGTATCCCTCAGGAAATTACGCCTCTACATTTAACCCATCACCGTAGCGAGCAGGGGGCTGCTGGCTGAGTCAGCACCCGAGAGCAGTGCGTGAGGACCATGCTCAGGGCACCTCAGCTGTAACTTGACGGTGGGGGGATTCGAACCGGGCCCAAGTCTGCTTCCTTAACCACCCAAAAAAGGGTCACTGACCCGTTTTCAGTGGATTGTAGGACTTTGCCAGGGTAATGAAAAAAATTACAAAGAAAAATACTTTATACTTGTAATAATTTTGATTAACCCAGCCACTAGGGAGCGCAAGCCAGTGTTTTTTAGTGGCGGTCCCAAGCCCGGATAAATGGTGAGGGTTGCGTCAGGAAGGGCGTAAAAACATTTTGCCAAATTGTTGGGGATGCAGAGGACAGGGTGAGATGGAAATTGTTGACTCGCTGTGGCAACCCCTGAAAAAAAGGTATAAGCCGAAAGAAGAAGAAGAAGATTTGTAATAATTTAGAATGGCAGTACAATTGAAAAAATATCTTTAAGCAAAGAATCGCTGAGGCCTTTCAAAATGTTATATTAAATAAATGTTGTTTTTTTTTTTCTTGGGTCGCGGTCATAAGCAGAGACAACAGATCCAATGTGTGATCAGGGATTCTATTAAAGGAATTCTGGTATAAATTCCTGGCCAATGATATCTGCACAGTGATAACCAAGCACCAACAAGCTACCACCGTCCAGGCAAATACAGATGGCAAATTTGTGTGTTTATATACAAAGACAATTGCTATTTTCCTTTCTTTTTTTTTTTAAAGAAGAGGATAAAAAAACCTTCTGTGATCAAATCCAGGTCCTGATGATATGATGGGATTTTTCTACACATGCAAAGATCTGACCTTCGGAGTCATGTGACTTTGCCAGACCTGATGTATGCCGCCCTAAGGTGCACATGTGAGCGTGCTTCTCAACAGTTTATTGGCAACCAACCCGTATTATTTTTTTTGTCACAATCATGTCCAGCTTTCCCTTAAGTCATATGGTAATGATAGTGGGAGTTATTGATCTACTCACAGTACATTTAAACAGATTAAAACAGAAATACCCTTTGTTCAACCCTATATTAAACCCTGTATTGAACAGTATACAAAAATCCATTATTGATTAAATACAAATAAGAAACACACATTTACTTCATTCATACACCAATCATGCAGAATTGTTTCAACATTATTTTGACTTTAGGTAATGCTTTTAAAATTTGTATTTACGATGATTTGTGTGAATGTGAAGGTTCGGTTTTTCAAATTTCGGAATTTGAAAAAAAAAATGCAACCTTCATGTAAATGATATTTGTCAAATAATATAATATGAATTTACTTTAATATGCTTTTGCTCATTTTCATTAAAACAAAGGAATACTATATAAACTTAATTGGAGGTTTGAACCAGAATTGTATGGCAATCGTACGGCATACGTAATCCAACGTTTCTGGTTCCGGTTTCTCACGGCGTTTCCCCATCTACAGGGTCACATTATTCAGGGTTGTATTAAAGACTTGTTTATTGCCAAATATTTTTGCCTCTTTAGCAGTTCATTAGCTCTTTACCAAAGTAGTAATACTGTAGTCTAACTTGACAGGCAGTTGATAATTCATTGCTCCCAATGTTGACCAGCCCATCATTAACATGGACAAATATACTGATATTGCCACTGAAACAAAAATTTTCTTCTTTCGGTTGCCACAGTGAGTCAACAATTTCCATCTCACCCTGTCCTCCGCATCCTCAACTCTAACTCCAACCACCTCCATGTAACTCTCACCGCTCCATAAATCTCCTCTTTGGCCTTCCTCTTCCTCTTCCTCTAGCATTGTTCTCCCAATATAAACACTGTCCCTCCTCTGAACATGTCCAAACCATCTTAATCTGGCTTCTCTAGTTTTTTCTCCAAACCTTCCTGTCTGTGTTGTCCCTCTAATCACCTCATTCCTAATCCTGTCCATCCTAGTCACCCCCAAACAGAATCTCAGCATCTTTAACTCCTCCACCTCCAGCTCTGCCTCTTGTCTTTTACCTATTCATAGCGTCTCTAATCCATACATGGCTGGTCTCACAACTGTCCTGTAAAGAATATAAGAATATAATAAAACTAATATAACATAAGAATATAATAAAACCATTATTAACCGGTATTTATTCTCTAATTTTTGCAGGTCCAGCCCACTTCACATCGGATTATTTGATATAACATTTGGATTATAATCCCCTTTTCATCTCCCCCTTTCTTTGTGACTTGATAAAGTGAAGTCCAACTCATTTGTCAATTTTTTTCAGCTAGAGAACACATCGTTAAGCGTATGTGACTGTGAAACATATACCTGCGCAGGATGTGAAGCGGACACTGATGTCTCTTCCTTTTATCAGGAACCCAGAGGCTCAGTGGGATATTTTTTTTAAAGACTTTGCACGTTTTAAGTTGAGTCTGCCTCCAGTGTGCCCACTGTCAGTGATGTGACATTCAATTCATCCTCCATGAGCCGGAATCTTAAGTTGAAGTGATGTTTTGTTGGCACTTGCTGACAGCAGATGAGGAGAAGGATCACATGCGTGCATGAGAAAGAGATATTTAACCCAGAGAAGTCAGAGTGTGACTGACAGCTCCCCCACTCCTCGTGTTTCCTTTTCTTCTTCAGAGCACAGCGTCTCTCTTGTTGTCTTTCCTTCTGCACTTTGTCAGCTGACAGTTAACTGCACCAGAGGAAGCTTGCCACCAAGGGGCTGTGATTAAACTCTTTATAAATATATATTTTATTTTTCCAGCAGTCAAAAATGCCTTTCATGCCTTTACATGAATCAACATCTGTTTTATAGTCAGATATATAAGTTTAACAGTTGCTCAATGTATTATTTAAAATGTAAAAAACAAAAAAATAGATTAGGAAAAAAAAAGGAAAGACCTTATCCTTCATTATATACCCTGACTGTACTGAAAGATGATGATAATTACATTGTCTGGATGTTAAATGTATTTTGAAGTAATTATTGTCTTAAGACTAAACTTAATGTTTGATGTACAGTGGTGAAAAAATATTTTAGACACTCCAATAGATCTACTGTGTGCTAATGACCGTACTACTTAATATGAATTTGGTGGTTTATTCATTTTTATTTAGTTTTGAACCAATTATAAAGGGATTTATGACTCTGATATCAACCATGTTGAAAATTACAAAAATGATTTGGTCTTTTTTTATCAATAAATTAGAAATATAATTTGTATGTGTGTGTGTGTGTCTGTGTATGTGTGTCTATGTGTGTGTGTTGAGTGCAGCCAGACTGACAGAAACACAAAAAAAAATCATTTACACAATATTTCATGATAACATTCAAGATTTTGTTCAATTTTAATAGTGTCCGCTGCTGTAATTTGTGCGTTAATGTGCAACTAACGCACTGCTATCTGGGCCAACTTCCTCAAGCAGAACTGTTGTCCTAATTTCATTTTTGTTGGACTTTTTTTTTGCTAAAATAAAGAAATTACATTATAAATGTATTAAAATCTGGTGGTTCTCAAGTTTGGGGCCGTAGCATTTACATTGGGTCCCCTGAAATGTCTTATAATGAATATTCAATAAATTAATATCTTTTTTTTTTTTTACAAATTATTATTATTTTGCAAATTAAAAAAGTGTGGTTCTTTCACTATCTTCCATCTCTTGGGTCGCTGGTAATCTGTGTTGACAATGCAGGGTAGCAAGCCAGAAAAGGTTTGTGGATTTGTGTTCCTCAAATGCCAGAAAAATAAAAAGCCAGTCAAATTATTTATTGCAAATTGAAGAAGACGCTCCGCTAAACGATAAGGTCAACTTTTGTGCTATTTAAAGAAAAACATCTAAGACTTATTTGCATCATCTTATTCTCGTTATTGGGGCACAGGGGCTGCAGTCTCCACGACTGGCACCCAAATCATTCTGCACCGTACTGTGAGCCTTTCTATGGGAGGTAAGCCCAATGGAAGTTACATGTAGTCAGTACAGTGCTATGATCAGACCACCTCAGTGGCCACCTTGCAGCTTTATCCATATTTTTTCCAATAAAGCTATTTAATCATAGTTGTATTAATTCATTCACTTTTGTGTGCTTAACCATTACAGCTTGCAGGGGTCTCCACGACTGCCGCCCAAATCACACTGCGTCACACCGTGGGCCTTCCTGTGGTTGGTGAGCCCACTGTTTGTTAAATTGAACTGAATACAGAAGCGAATTGAACAAGACACTGAGACAAATCAGACGAAGGGAACATCACGCATTTCCTTTCTAATTAAATGGGGGTTAATAAAAGTTGGCCCACACATTGAATTTGAGCGGTTTCTACGATAATTAATTACTGACAATTAAATTTGTTTCACAAGAGCCCGTTCAGTGTGGCAGGTCCTGACAGCCTATGAGGCACATTGATGACATTAGTCAGGGTGACCTATTGATACACTGCTCCATTCAGTGATTCACTTCAGCCAATGAGTTATAAAGTTATTAACAGCCTCCCTATGGAAAGACATTATTTTGTGATTGACTGAATGTACCATAAAATATCAACTATGCCATATTTTCATATTAGCTACAAATGTTGCAACCTGTGCGTTAGCTCACAAGATGTTAATACCAGGTCTGGTCCAGTCATTGGTCAGGAAGTGTTTACCCCATGGGGTTAAAGAAATGAACTTCGGTCTCCAAAACTTCAGGTTCTAATCCACCAGCTGCCAGGTTGTTACTGAGGAGCTCTGATCACAGCACCATCCCGAACCAAATGACTTCCAGTGGGCTCACCAGTCAGCATTTATAAGCTTATGAATGAATTAATGAACACTGCAAGGAAATACAATCACATCCTCATTTCATTATTTCATCATTTCATATTTCATTCATTATGTCTTCTAAATATACCTGTATTTTTAGTCAGTTTTTCTTGTTAAAGTCAAAGAAAAAATAAATCAAATCTAATCATTTCTACCTATTCTGGCCAACAGCGGTCAAAATGACTGCTGTGGATTATTTGCAGCGAATGTTGCAATTTGATTGCTATGGAGACATATAGTAAATGCGCTAATGCCTATGAACTATATTGACGTGGTGTCACATCTGATAAGACGTTTGACGTACTCATTTAGTCAGCAGATGTGCTTTGACTGTTAGTGCTATGAAAACATGAATAATAACTAATAACTAGCTACTAATACACATTTCTGTGTTATTTAATTATTTTGAAGAGATCTTAACAAAATGAAACAGTACATATTTAATTTGGGAGTATATCATAATTGATTTCTCAGGTTATAACATAGTTTTAGTTTGTTTTTTGTCATAATTCACATCCAACAAATTCCCTTAGGGTTAATATACATGTATATAAAGGGCGAATATATTTCTAAATAATATAATAACTGTGGTACATACTTCGCAGGTTTTGCTTATTGGGAGCAGCTTTTAGAGCATAGCCGTCAATAAATGAGGGTCTACTTTATATAATGAACAGATAGTATGAAAATGATATTTCGATAATATATTTCCTACATGACGCTATTACAATACATAAAATATCTGGGTTCAGTTTATAGGCATACTTTATGTTCAAGAGCTAAAAATACATCAATTATTTTTTCTTTCCATCTGAGAAAATGCACAGAATTGGCAAACTGTGTATAAAGTCTGTGCACACACACACGTACACACTATTTGGGCCCAGCACAAAGGAAGAGATAGTTCAAAGACCTGGGTTTCAGATCAAACACAGTGAGTGTAAGTAGGAGGTGTATACACACAGCCACCCCCTTCACCCAACCCTCCTCTCCCTGCATCTCTGGCCTCACTCCCTTCAGCCAGGGCTTTTCATGTCTCTGCTTCCGCTAGTCACTTTCACCACTAATGTTGAATCTTAATGTGAATAAATTAGCTCACAATCAAATAAAATCGAGGCCTCAGATAAACCGGATGATTGGACCTGACTGTAAAACACTCCTTGACCCTGAGCCCGTGGTTATAAAACATACTTCTTCTAGTGTACGAGTGAGATCAAGGCTGAAGAACGCGAGGCAGCGCAGACCTTTAAGCTACACACCATTAAAAAAGATGGGTCAAAGCATAAGACAATGTTTCACATTATTAACACCAAGGTAGGTCACAGGTATATTTTAGTCAACAGTGGAAAGGCCATAACCCTACGGAAAACCATGTATTTTCATGTATTTTAAATCCAAACATAGTCAGTAAGCATTAATAGCCCAGTGAATGTAACACGATGTATGTCGCACAACTAGAGACCATAGAGACAAAGCTGTTTTCTGTATATACTGCCACATCCACTTGCTAACTGCTTGGTAAGACGAGGCTCATAAATTCCTGGGACATAGGGAGAGATGGCGGCAACACCACAAAACACTGTAGGTCGGAAACCAGGGACCTCCTGTATTGGAGGTCTGTCCTTGGAGGCATTGATTGCATCTAGAAACTTGTGGCCCGTGGCCCATTTCTGCCCCGTGGCATGCCGCTTTTTTGGCCCCCACCTTGATAGGGATGTTTTATGTTTATGACCAACAAGATTTATACAGGGAGAGGTTTTAACTGCAAGTCAACAATGATGGAATTGTTCATGTTGGATGAAATCAATGGACTTTCCTTTGTGTCCCCTTTAATGGAGACTTGTGTTGATTGACTGCTGGATTGATAACACGCTGATGAAACATGTTCATCAGATTATTACATTTATAATATTATTATTATAAATTTAACGTGATGATCTAAACATCAGACCATCGCAGCAAACTTATTTTTACACACTGATACTCTGTTCTGTACTACTGTATAGCATTGTGTGCTTCACCAATACATTTGTGGTAAATCTTTTATATTTTATAGATTCTCTCCCCTATCTTATAGCTCCCCAAACCCTGGTCTGCAGACTCTTTTTGGTTCATTTTCTGTTTTTTTTTTTGTACTGGACATTGATAGTTGATGTGCCCTGACAGTGGGGACAGTGGCCCTCAACTTATTTGAGTCTGAGACTCCAGGTCTACGAAATCATGAGAACTGGTGCTTGACTAGCACGCAACGGTGAGCCAACCTTGAAACTACTACGGGAAGTGTCAACCAGTACCAATACTGTACAACTGCAATTTGTGAGACATAATCTGTGGTTACAAATAACAGTTAAGTCATTTGAGACCAAGGACTGAAAACAGAATGGAAGATAAAGGGATCCGTCCTGACACCTCTCTTACTCCAACAAAACGACCGACTATCATAGCTGACCCCCCTTGTGCTAAACACATGATTGGGTGTGACATCTAATGTGCCCGTGTGTAATTTAGACTGTGTTTTTTAGGGAGTGACAATTAAATGTTGAATTTTTTACAGCATGATCTTCATAATTGAGTCGAAGTGATCACTGTTAACCTAGTCGCGCTCTCCCGACGCCACCCTAACGATTCTCCCCCCCTCCTCAGTTACAATCTTTCCCCGCATTGAAAGTTCAATTAGATTGTGATGGATGAAATAAAATTTACTGTGACGCCAGTAGTTATGATGTGGAAAAAAAAAAACTGACAATAAGTCAGCATGTGGCTTTCCACGGGTTATTTTCAAATCACTCCTGTGATTTACGGGGTTGATAGATAATTGAATATGCCAGGTCGGTAACATTATTGTAATAAGCCATCTAAAACAATTTATCTGCTGTTCACTCACTGTAATCCATGAGAGTCGCGCATGTTTTGTGAACAATCAGTCAAACCCAAGACCAGTGGGCTGGATAATTAGGAACCATCAGGGGTATGACATTCATAAAGTCAGTGAACATGAAGGACAAATATATATACATAAGCAACATACCTATATAACAATATATTTATATATATATATATATATACACAGATATATTTTTTATCTGGGCTGCATACACACATGAGAATTTTTGTATATAGGTGAGTAACAGCACCTCCATTTTCTCTTTTTTTTGTCAGTCTGATTGCTGCTGCCACAGACACCTGTAGACTTAATATTGAGGAAAAATGTCATTGGCATTAAATTGCCTGTATTTAGCAGCAATCTTCACCACATGATGAATATCATTAAAGCTATCTCCAGCACAGCATGATAGGGCCTGAGGTCTTTATAGCACAACTGTCTGGCTTCCAAGCTTTTTCTTCAGTTAAAGACAACCCAGACTTCTGTCACTTATATCCGTAAAACAAGTTATCTATCCTTTTTAATCAGCCAAAGATTTCTCCAAACAAAGTGTTAATTTATAGTGTGTTTGCATTGCATTGTGGTTGCAAACGGAAAAAGTTGCAGGTAGGACTGATAGATGATGGGGCTGGTTATTATATAAATATAAAGAAAACTCAATATATCCTAAAGCCCTATTCCAGGGGTGTCAAACTCGTTCCTCGAGGGTCGGTGTGGCTGTAGGTTTTTGTTCCAACCTATCCAGTGCAAACTAGTTGCCCAATCAGCTGTCTGGAGACTCAGATCAGTTGATTGAAAATTCAAGTCAGGTATGCTGCTGGTTGGTTGGAACAAAAACCTGCAGCCACACCGGCCCTTTGTGGAACCAGTTTGACACCCCTGCCCTATTCACTTCTGAAATTTCACAGATGCTAACTATTATTAAAACAGTAAACATTTCCTCATCTAAACAGACTGTATGTAATCAGACCTGCATAAATAATAGAATTATGCTAGAAAAAAAAAACACAGGATGAATACTGAAAGGGAGGCATGTGTTTAATTCCATATGTATCTATTAGGGGTGTGACCATTCACTCACATAATGACCTGATTCATATCTCGAATCATTCACAGGCTACAATCCGATTCAGGAACGATTCATGAAAAAAATATATATATTAGATAGACAGACAGACAGACAGACAGACAGACAGACAGACAGACAGACAGACAGACAGACAGATAGACAGATAGATAGATAGAACTTTATTAATCCCTCAGGAGTATCCCTCGGGAAATTACGGTTCCAGCAAAAGAACAGCAACGAACAAGAGTTGGATACAAGAAGTACAAAAAAAACCATTTCAAGAGGAACCAGAACAGTGAACAGTAGGTGTTAGAAGGTAATGTTAGTGGTATACCTATACATGAAAGTAGGAAGGCTAATGCTAGTAGTGACAGTTACATTCTGTCACAATCTCAATTGTTGTTGTTATCATATTTCATTATGACAATATAACGTTATTATAGAATTCTATTAACTGCATTATTGTGTGTATGTATATGTGTATACCCGCACACACGTACATACAGTATATATCTACATACAAACACACCCAGATGTACATATGCCTGCACATATACACACACTTATACACATACTGTATATAGGCACATATATTTCCAGCAGTATGTTGGTTATTCACATACATATACAAATACATACACATGTTACCTAAGCCAATGTATATCCATTACATGAGTGTACCCACACACACACACATATATATATATATACATAGATGTTTACTCACATGCATATCTACACATGCAGCTTAAATAACCCGTGCATTGTGCGAAGTGCGGCACATATGGTGTTCAAATAACGTCACCATATGGTTTACAAATGTATGGTGTACAATTAACTGATCGATCCGATTTGGTTCAGTTCGATTCGTTTTTTGAATCTCGAAACAAAAATTGCAACTCAGCTTTCAACAACATTATACGCTAGTTTTTGTTTGTTTGTTTGTTTTAGTTTAGTTTATTTAAAAGGGGGAAATGGAATTTCATAAACACATAAGAAAGAATTAGCCAAAGGCTAGTTTTCCCGAGTTATTGCTTAACTGCGGTTGGAAAAACTTTTGTATTTTATTCTGTCAGCTCCTCTGCCCACTGGTGGTTCCTGTCGTGCCAACATCACCATCTTTGTCACCCAGTCATCAGTCCCACTCTGCCGTCTCTCCGGGTGACTGCTAAGATTTGTTGGACCTCCGGTGTAGTCGATTGTCTCTCTACAGAGTGCTTTTATCTATCTTTCCATCCTTCTTGAAAAAAACAAATGATGTCCAAACCTTTGATTTTAAATGAGAAACGCTGTAAGTTTTTGTCTGTGTTGTCTGCAATGTTGCTCGGAACAGAGTAAAGCCCACAACCTGAACTCCAATCAAATCAGCCTCCGTCACAGTTCACACACCCCAAGAAACACAACCTCCAATCAGACATCTGTGAATAGATGTATATATGTGTCTATTGGCTCGCCGCTGTAGTGAATGGAAGCGTCCAATGTTGCGCCTTTGTCTAATGCCATGGAGCAGGAAACCGATCCACGTGCAAATATCCGAACCATCGGACCGTTTTACCGCATTACGATCATTCTGGGCTTTTTGGACCGGTGCACTGGGATCGTGTAGGTCATAGATGAATAACCGATCCAAAACGATTAATTTGCACACCCCTAGTATCCATATATTTGATATATAAGTGTAACAGATACAAATAGAAATTCTAAACTTCCATTGCTCTAATATGTCATCACCACTCGGGTCAGCTCAGACCACATCTTCTCACACTGGTAATTTTTTGGTGCCTTTTGATGTTGAGGGTGGTTTCTGCTTCTCTGTCGGGACTTCACTGAACCTCACCCCCAACCCATCAAAAAATGTTTCGTAGTTGCAGTAAATATCTAAAATATATTATTATTATATAAACTATTTCCAACCACATCAGCCCATCTTTCATCCTGGCTCCTTAAAATTCACTTTTAATGCACATTGATTTGGTTAAGTTGATTTTCTCTTCTTTCTTTCAAATGTAATAGTATTTTTTTACTGGCATTTGGCAATATTAACGTAGCATTGGGATTGTGCTTAAGGAATTAACTCATCTATCCCTTGTGTGAATTGGTGTTTGTTGCTATAGCATTGACAAAAATAATACTTAAATACGAATACATGTGTTAAATTTGTCCTATTTTGTGCATATAGTATCACAATATTAAGCAGGACAACAAACCCAAAAAGCTTAGGCAGTTTGGTTAGCAGTGTTCGACCAATACTCAAACATCTGGGAAGACCTCTATACATTTAATTTTGTCTCGATATAATGCACGGAATCCTGTAAAAGATGACAACCTCACTAACTGCAATATTTCTTTAGGAATCATCATTATCCTTCAGGCTTTCACTTCATATCATAAGTTTTTTTCCATAACCATTCCATAATTCCACCTTAATTTCCCAAAGGGAACTACCAAAAGATTTATAAAGATCTATCTCTAGCAATGCTTAGTCTGGCTGCAAGGTTTGTTGTGATTGGATGTGGTATATGTTGTCTATGATAAATGTAAATATAGCAGGAATATAAGTACAGTGGTCCCTCAGCTTTCGAACATAATCTGTTCCAGGTTGGTGGTCGAGGTCTGATTCGGTCAAGGTCTGAAATAATTTTTCCCATAAGAAATAATGTTAAACTCATTAATCCGTTCTGGCCCATATGAAAAGTTCACTTTTTTCAATAAAATGTGTATCTAACCAGCAATTTAGTCCTAAACATGTAGATGTATATTTTATATCTTTTTGTCCTCCTTTTTTTTCCAAAAAAGTTCCGGTCTCATGGCAAATGAAAACAGCCTTTACGCACCGGGCGAACTCAATCACGTATTTATCGGCAGCCTTTTGGTCCGAACTCGCCACCTCTCCGTGTCCAGTCAGACGATGGATACCAGTTCTCTGCTTAAACTTTTCAAACCAGCCACGACAGGCTTTAAAAGTAAAGCTTTTTTTTTCATCACTTCCAACATTCCCCTCGCTGCTCGTACCCGCACCTTTGACCTCTTTTTGCATCATCATAAATAGCGAGAGCCCTTTCACTGATCAACGCTCTGGTGATGCTGTCTTCAGCTCCAACTCTTATTTTTTAATAAAGATAAGCAGCATTTTTTCCATTTCATCTAGTATCTTGAATTGAATTGAGTTCAATTCTGAACGAGAAAGAACGCATGCGGTTTGTCTTGACTCAGCTGGGCGCGGCTGCCCGAATGCTCTCTCGGTTTGACTTGGGCCGATCGAAAGCTGAAATTCGGTCGAAAGTGAAGGCACATTTTTCTCAAAAACTTTGGCCGAGAGTTGAGGCGTTTGAAAGCTGAGGCACCAATGTTTTGTACATTCTTTTCCAATGCCAAAAGCCCGGTTGTGTATATAACTGTATTTCTATTTTGTATTATTATTACTAAGAATTTTTGACCAAATAGATTGAATAGATTGTACACGGCTGCTTGAGAGCCTCCTTGTTACTACCTGAAAAAATCTCCTTGGTTAAAGAAAAGAAGGAGCAACAGTTTAATTCCCATATAATTGAACTGCACTGCAGGCTTCAACTGTCTGAAGAGCTTAAGAACGATTTATATGAAGAGGTAAAATATGAAGGGTGATGTACAAAAAACCTAAGGATAAAAACCTCAGTAAAATACACACAACTGAAAGCAGCACAAAAAAAGTGATTATAAAGTATAAAAGCATAAAATGAAGAAGACATATACTCTAGTATAATTTTTCCATCATTCATTCATGTTCATCCGTTTATCTGTTGCCAGGTCACAGCGGCAGCAGTCTCCACAACTGCCACCCAAATTACACTGCTCCATACGGTGAGCCTTGTGGGTGGTGAGTCCAATCGAAGAGTCTACCTTTGAGTCTACCTTACAGACTCAAATTGGCTTCCTTAACCGCTAGGCCACCACTGCCGCCTGGTGGTATTATTTTATGCCTGATAAATATGAACATAAGTCACTGATTCTGATACTCCTTAGGTCAGCAGAGAAGATCCGTTGGCCTTGACAGTTCACCTCTGCAATGCATCATTTCACAGAGTCAGGACGGAATCCCGAGATGGGATGGAAATAGAGCACCTCCTCAGTGAGAGGACCTTCACTCTTCACACAATTTTCTTACATTTTCTCCCTGTGCATCACGTAGCACGTGGAGATCACGGAAACTCTTTGTTCTTTCGCACGAGGAACCTTCAAGTTTTTTTGGATTTATTTTCAAGGAGTATAAACAATCCTGCCATAAAAGTGCCCTTCAGCTGGACGTAGGCTGTTCAATTGTTTCTATTCATGGCAGCAATGTGCCACCCACACTGTACGAATGAATGGTGGGGCTGATCAATTCACAGCTCCTGCCTGGTGATCTCACACAACGCGATTGTACATGACATGTCTGACTCCAGTAGACAGAGCTGCTTTGGGGGGAAAAAAAGTGCATGCTAACTGTATTGTAATGTAATATAATATAATGTGAATAAAGATGAGGAAAATAAAGATTTGGTCTAGATTTTCTTGCCAGTTGTCACAAAATAAACAGAAATACCACCGTGATCCACCAAGGAGGAGTTCTCGCAGTTGCTCTTCCAGACACGATGAGATAAGAACTAATTTCCCTGGCAATTTGAGCCATTCTGTTTCCGGACTCGGCAAAGAAAAGGTGATGGTGATGGCGTCGGGAAATGTCTCAATTCTGCCATGCTGTTCCATGTTGTTTACTTGTTTCCTCCTCTGTATCTACTGTTTGTCCGTGCATGTACAGCGTGCCATGGTGGTGGGGGTGATAGTGAGCAAATCTCCTAGTCCTAACTCTGTGAACGCTGCACGACTCAAGTTGTGACAGTGCATGCTGGTCTTTCGGAAGATATGCAAGACCATGTTCCAATTATCATTAATTAGCCCAATTATTATCAGATCAATTATCTGCCACACAACATTGTACATGCATACATGAAAATACCATCTTGCTAAAAGATGCTAATCTTTCCAGAAAGTGATGAAATTTCTACTACCTTATACCATTGTATGACATGTGGATGAATTGAACACTCTAAACCAGTGTTTCCAATATTTATGGCTAGTAATTATTATTCAGACATCATACATTTCTGATGACCATAACATGTGTGTGAATGACAGGGAGAACAGTGGAATGGTGAGGTTACAAGGAGCAGAGGTGGTGAAGGTGGAGGAGTTTAGATTCTGAGGATCAACGGTTCAGAGCAGTGGAGACTGTGGAAGAGAGGAGAAGAATAGAGGACAGGCAGGATGGAACAACTGGAGAAAAGAGTCAGGAGTGATCTGTGATAGAAGAGAGTCAGCTAAGGTGAAGGGACAGGTTTACAGGAGACAGGAGGCAGAGCTGGAGGTGGAGGTGTTAAAGATGCCGAGATTCTCTTTAGAAGAGACAAGGATGGACAGGATCAGGAATGAGGTGATTAGAGGGACAACACAGACAGGAAGATTTGGAGAAAAAGTTAGAGAAGATTGAGATGGTTTGGACATGTTCAGAGGAGAGACAGTGGTTATATTGGTAGAAAAATTATCCTAGAGATGGAGCTACCAGGTAGGAGACGAAGAGGAGATTGATGGATGCAGTGAGGGAGGACATGGAGGTGGTTGGAGTTAGAGTTGAGGATACAGAGGACAGAGGGACATGGAAATTGTTGACTGGCTGTGGCAACCCCTGAAAAAGGGACAAGCTGAATGGAAAAGAAGACATTTCTGATGACCCAAGAGACATTCTTGTACCCGTACCATGTGCAGTAACATGTCAAAGGTCTGTGATGTTTCTAATCAGACATTTTAAGTAGAATTATTTCTTCTTAAAAAATAATTTTCAACTTTTAAATCAATTACTAGAAATTGTCAGCGATCATGGTCTAATTTCAGACGATGTCTTGTGGATTGACATACACTGCTCTTCATTGACCACATTTATTCACATCACTGTGACTGTCTTTTTGCCTGTAGATTGCGTCTAAATTTTTTCTTCACACAATGAAAGCTGGGACTTTTCTGTAGCCACCCGCGACACCGCAAAGGAATATGAGGTGAATAAGAAAAGAAAAAACAAAACTTAATCAGTCAATATCAACATTTTTCAGTCTATTACTGCAGTTGTTATAGTAACATATTTAACAGGTAAATAATACACCAACTTGTCTAAATGGAAAGTTGTCCTTGGATTTTGTCAATTGGAATTTTTCTATAAATTACTTAACCCTTTATGTAATTTGTGTCCTCCTAGTATCGACCCAAAGCAGATTTTTGTGACTGCCCATGTCAATCCTTCCTTCTGTCTTCTACATGAACCGGTAATGTATCCCGGGGGAGCCACAGGCAGACTCTCTATTGCCTGTCCATTACTGGGCATGCTTCCAAATGTATTTGACCACATTGTGAGTAAAGCTAATCCTGTCCTGACACACAGAGTTAATTGATTGTAGTCTGATCTTTATCCAAAGACGCTCCCTCAAGCTTTAAAATGGCAATTCATGAGAAAAGAACTTAACCTACTCTGGGAGAATTGATTTAGAGACACAGCGGAAGAGTCCCGCAGTCCATCCTGGCCCCGGAGCAAATAAGCAACCTGAAGAAATTACATGACGTGACATTTTGTCTTCATGATTGCACTGTTTTGCCGTCATCCCTTTCAAAAAGCACAGTGGCGGCGCAAGAGAGATGTTTCGAACAAGTCACTTCTGTCTCCCAACAATCACAGAAATCCTGTATGATTTCCATGTTTACATTTATTCTCATTTCCACGCAGCAAAATACATGATGCAAGATACTTGCAATGCTGTGCTATTAAGTGGTAAACCGCACATCAAATCGGCAAACCAAAACTCTGGCCAGGATTTCTTTTTTTTTTTTGTCTCCCCAGTAAGGTTCAGTCTGAAATGATGGAGCGTTGCAAAAAGACAATCATTGATGAGGCAAAGACTCAATTTGCCAGAGCTCTGGGGTTGAAAAATTACAGCATTCATATGATTAAATGTTTATTAGGGCAAGGAATAAAGATGTCAAGAATAATCAGATGAGTACAACCCGCACCCAGGCTCCTCGGATCCAAATGGGCATTTAGTCAAAAACTCATTTAAGCAGAATTGATTTGAAAGTCATTGTGCAGAGCTGTGAACTAAATCAGAAACTACTGGTAGGGATAGAAAACTTCCAAACAGACTTTTCCTGCTTTTTTGCAGGTTTCACTCTAGGTGTGTAAACCAAAACCTCAAAACCAATCACACAGTCTTCCTCATGCTCATTTCCCATTCTTGGTCATCTTGATGCAGTTCTCCTACAGGCAGAGTTCTGGTGTATTCTCTCCAGTTCTTTCTGCAAATCATATCTGCTCTGTGCCGTGCAATATTGCTTTCAACATTATCCATATTAGAAGGACGACAATTCCCAGATTGCACTTTAATTATGTTGCGTTATTCACATGAAAAAAATTAATAATCATATTTATAATTGTTCAGTCTTTTGTAATCTTATAATTGGGAAATGATTGTGTTAACAGCAGCTCTGTAACAGACAGTCAATGGCGATAAATGGTTCCTCTGGGAATCGAACCCAAGACTACCTGCCCCCTGCTCGGCATGCTAATTGTTGCACTGAACCACTAATAGAAACTCTGACAGGACTCAAATCCACAACCTTAAAATGTCTCATACTCAGTATCTAGAAATCCAGTGCACTGAGCTACACAAAGTTATGAATAAAAACTAGGATTATGTGCTCTGCTAATCCTGCATTAAATGTCAGTGTAAACACAAAGGTGTGTACAGGAACTAATACAGGAATTTGTTTGTTGTGTTGTGTAACAGGGTTTAATATTTTTCCCGAAACTGACAAAAATCAAATCCTGGGAATCCCAGGATTTTTTTCTGTATCCCGTGTATAGGCCTTAATTAATTATTAATCAAATATCCGTGCCAACCTACACATGTACATGAAATTATTGCTATATTAGGCTACATTTAGTGATGCAAAACAATAGGTTTCATCTCCACAGCACCTATAAAGGCTCAGCCACTTGTGCTGTCGTGGGCGACATCTGCTGCATTAATGTGGCAGGTTTGTTTGTCAATCGTCTTTTAAAAAACTGGCCATCGTTATTATTTTTACACAACTCCATTTTAAAAGTAAAACAATTTTAGTTCATTTAGTTCTAAGTTCTTGATTGTAGGCGGAAGCGGCTGCAAAAGAGGAAAAAAAAACACTCGGTCGAACTCTCCTCGGGGAAGCGGCTGGGGAAAAGACGCTCCGCAAGACCCTTTGCCGTCTGCATTACTGTATGACAACAAATAGATCCTACTAATTTATCCCGGGTCCCGTCTTCACATTTCCCTATTCCCGGGATTAATCCCTAATGTGTAATATGTTTGACTGTACAAATGCCATCAGTCAGTAAAGAAAACTGTTATAACAAATGATCTCCTACATACTGTTTCATTCACCTTTCATAGTCATAACTTCTTTTACTGATATTTTCTCCAGCTCACGTTTCGACGGCAGCACTGAGGTGCTGGAGGCTCCAATTGGTTAAGGTGTGACAAAAATGGATGCTTCACTGGGCCTCAGTATGATGATTGGAAAAACTGTTTAAGAGGCAGAAGAAGATTTCTTTATTGACAGTGAAAAATATATCTGGCCAACTAGTGAGAAAGTTGACAGAATAAAGTTCTCTTCTCAGGTGTATAAATAAGTATTCTAGTGGTTCTTTTTTTTACTGTATAGGTTTATCATTGCCAATTTAGTTTATATTTATTATCTAAATAACCTTTTCTAGCTTTTACAAATTCGCAACGACATCTCGGCCCTGGACAGCAACTTAGTACTGTACACTTCTGCTGCAACTTGGCTCCAGATAAGCCGATTCTGAGGTGTTCCCAGGCCAGACGGCAACATAGCCACTACATCAATCAGCTTTTATTTATATAGCCTACATTTACAAATCAGATTTGTCACATAGGGGTTTAGAGGGTTGGTAACATCCTCTGTCCTTAGACCCTCAGCCAGGGTAAGGAAAAAACTACCAAGGGAAAAAAGATCCTTTTAACAGGGAAAAGAAAACGGTAGAAACCTTAGGGAGAACCAAAGGAGAGGGATCCATTCCCTGGATGGACAGACAGTGCCATGGATGTTACCAGAGCCTAAAAATACAATAAACCTCCTGAGGGAGGTGCCCAGGGGGCATATAGTGTATATTTCCAAGCCACCTCAACTGACTCCTCTTGATATGAAGGAGCATCAGCTCTACTCCAAGGTCCATACAGGTGTCAGAGCTTCTCACTCTTTCTTTAAGGGAACGCCCAACCACCCTAAGGAGAAACCTAATTTCAGGAGATGTATCCAGGATCAGGATTTTTTCAATCCAAAGCTCATGACCATGGGTGAGGGAAGGAACGCAGATTGACCGGTATATTGACAACTTTGCCTTTCTTCACCACGACTAACCAATACAGCGACCACATTGATGTGGACGCTACACCAATCCACCTGTCAATCTCACGCTCCATACTTCAACAAGGGTCTGCCTCAAGGGAAGTAGTATTCTACCCCATCTTTCATAATTCAGAAGACACATTTTAATATTAGACTAAGTTCCAAAAAATTACCACAAAAGTGCTCCTTTCTCTCCCTGTGGTGTCCCTGATGTTGAAAATAAATTTGACCATACAGTACAAAATATGATTTCCTAGAGAAAATGTTTTATTATTTTCTGACACCAAAAACATCTCTATGCTCTAGAGCAAACTGATCTAAGTGCCTCAGTTCCTCTTTCAAAATAAGTTTGTTGTGTCGTTTTTCTAATGGCGTAACCTTATCATTTTCAACTTGGAAAAGTTTGCATTGATTAAATCTTTATACTTATATATGTACATAGAGTATTGCAGTCATTGCATCTGAAAGTACAACCAGCTCCCGTCTCGTTTTTCCGAATGTTTAATAAGCCAGTACCTACTCCTTGCATTGTGTGCCATGATTAATAATAGGTTTGCAGAGGAATTCCTCAGGAATATGGGATTAGGGCTGTTGGTTTATTCCAATGTAAATTGAGGGTCCACTGAGCCGACTGTCCCCACGTTGCTATGCTGCAACGCGCATGATTGACAGGTACGTGCGCCGCAGAAAGGTTAGTGAGGCTATAGAGGTATCACTGGAATTGTGGGTAATGGGAGGGGCCGACAGCGCAGGCTCAGATAATGCTCGGCATCATGCTATCCATTTGAATGGACTCACGCGAACGCTTCTCAATACAAATCTCCACCTGTTTTTACCTCAGCCTGCCAACACGGGAGAGTTGAACAAATGTATTTACACACACGCGCTCGGACAGAGGCGTAGGCAGATAAAGGTCAGATTACAGGTTGGGCAAGCTCTGTGTGTACCCTGATTACAGAGCAGCTGGACAGGGTCATTATCATCCATGAACTGTGGCTCCTGCTGACACTGTCTGGACGGTCAGCTGTGATACCGCAAAAAAAATGGAAAGAGAATGGTGGACAGTGGTGTGGGGCACGGTGTTTGGAATTTTTGAGTGGTTTTGCAGAGATTGTTTGGGGAAGAGACGGAAAACAGGATGATGGCTTTGATATTGGTCAAAGGATAAGCAGGACAGAGCGAAGGAGACAAAATAAATTGTATCAGTTGTCAATTTTCTGTCGCAGTCTTATAATTTGTCTCCAAATAGTTTGTTTGATATCCAGAGTGTTATGTTGAACAGCAAGTATCAGCAAGTTGCTCACGTGTTACTGAGGTAGCAGTTTCCACAACTGCAGAACCTTCTTTCAGGTGGTGAGCCCACAAGAAGGAGCCAACGGCTGTAACCAAGTTTCAGTCCAGACAACATTGGGGATCTTCCTATTATAGAGAAGGAGAATGAACAGGGAACGTTAGCTGTCGTCGCAATATGTGTGGAATCCTGGGCCAGAGATCCATGTATCAGGGACACAATACCAATATCCATGGGACACTCTTTCGAGAACTCAGATGTGCATATTTGGACATGTGGTTTGAAGGAAAGAGTGAGGAGTGAAGGAAGCCCTCTATGCCCATCTAGAACAACCAACCTTGAATAGAGGGGGAGGTCTGCGTCATCAACTGTCTGCTACAGACCATTCTGCCTTGAGGTCCCATCCAAAGAAGTTTAACTGCTCATTTATACCAGAGCAGACTTTTCTAGACGGGTGTGACAACGACTCCCATTCACATGTGGACATGTGACAAGAAAACTGCTCATTAACACCAGGAGCAGTTTCTGTCCAAAAAGGTGTGATCAAAACAACTCTTCACTTTTTTGTCCAGTGGTGAAGGGAGTGGTCTAGAGGAGTAGAACTACCATAATTTCCGGACTATAACCCGCACCTGACTGTAAGCCGCAGCCAATACATTTTTCAAGGAAAAAACATTTTGTACATACATAATCCGCCCCTGACTATAAGCCGCATGCGCCCACGGCACCCACGTTGTGCCAAAGTAAGACGGTACACAGAAAAAGTTTTCAAAGCTTTAATAATCTACGGTACATTCAAAACAGTGCTGCCAGGGTCCTGATGAGAGTCCGCAGTCGCTCCACTGGCTGTCCATTTCATCCCGGATCAACTACAAAACTCTTCTGCTAACCCACAAATACATCTATGGACATGCACCTACCTACCTCCAAGACCTTATTGCCCTACAGTCCACGACTCGCACCCTCAGATCTACTGACACTCATCTCCTCCAGGTTCCAAGGACCAGGCTCTCCACAATGGGATCCCGGGCCTTTTGTGCTGCTGCTCCACTTTGATATTGGTCAAAGGATAAGCAGGACAGAGCGAAGGAGACAAAATAAATTGTAGCAGTTGTCAATTTTCTGTCGCAGTCTTATAATTTGTCTCCAAATAGTTTGTTTGATATCCAGAGTGTTATGTTGAACAGCAAGTGCTACCAGTATCATCAATCCATGCTAACCTGTTACTGAGGTCGCAGTTTCCACCACCGCCACCCAAATCACACTGCACTGTACCAGCCCATTATGAACCTTCTTGCAGGTGGTGAGCCCACTGGAAGGTGTGACCACAACAACTCTTCACTTTTTTGTCCAGTGGTGAAGGTAGTGGTCTAGAGGAGTAGAACTACCATAATTTCCAGACTACAACCCGCACCTGACTATAAGCCGCAGCCAATACATTTTTCAAGGAAAAAACATTTTGTACATACATAATCCGCCCCTGACTATTAGCCGCATGCACCGCATGCACCCACGTTGTGCCAAAGTAAGACGGTACACAGAAAAAGTTTTCAAAGCTTTAATAATCTACGGTACATTCAAAACAGTGCTGCCAGGGTCCTGATGAGAGTCCGCAGTCGCTCCACTGGCTGTCCATTTCATCCCGGATCAACTACAAAACTCTTCTGCTAACCCACAAATACATCTATGGACATGCACCTACCTACCTCCAAGACCTTATTGCCCTACAGTCCACGACTCGCACCCTCAGATCTACTGACACTCATCTCCTCCAGGTTCCAAGGACCAGGCTCTCCACAATGGGATCCCGGGCCTTTTGTGCTGCTGCTCCACGCCTGTGGAACAGCCTTCCACCTCACTTAGGAGCCACCCAGGACACTGACTGTTTCAAAAAAGGCCTAAAAACCTTTTTGTTCCAGGACGCATACAGCTGTCGTTAGCCACAGTCCTGTGATCTTATTGAATATGTTTTTATGCTTTTATGTCTGTAGCACTTTGAGATCCCAGGCATGGAAAGTGCATCATAAATAAAATGTATTATTATTATCATTATTGTTATTAATAACAAACACACATGGGAAAGACACAGCAACACAGCAAAAAGCACAGCAGCTTTTAACTTAAAAGCTGCCACATTTCTTTTTGCATTTTCCATGATGACCATCAATTTATGCTAATTTTATTCATGTACAAAGCACGTTACCGTACGTTAAACTTCTTCTTCTATGGTGTTTAACACTTGCGTTTTCCTCGACACCACCTGTCTCACTCTTATCTTTTCTGCTTGAGCAGTTAGAAAATATGCATACATTAGTCGCATCTCTGCATAAGCCGCAGGGTTGAAATTACGTGACAAAGGTTGCGGCTTATAGTCTGGAAATTACGGCACTAGAGTTTCCTCAAGTTCCTCAGTTGAGGAATGAAACGCCTTTCAACTCCAAGAAGAAGTCGAGTTGCTGACAATTAAACCCTTTTCATGACCTGTATGAATGAGAATCTTCACAGACATCATTACAGACAATTACAACTAACCTGGTCTGTTGCTTCTTCTTCTGTTCACAGCACATGAGTGTATTCTATCTCATCCAACTGCATTTCTCTCCTTTGCTTTGTGGTTTTAACCAGCAGTCACCACTGGCCTCACTGTCTGTGTTGCACCATTAGGACTAATGCCAAGGTAATGAACTTCTCCTGATGATCCATGACAGAGATGCCCAGACTGGAAAAAGACATTTGTTTTCTGCGAGGCTCCGTCGTGGCTGCTCCCCTAATGCCTCAGTGGCTACACTCTGCTCTGTGGAGGTGGTGACGGTGATAAGGAGAGGGCAGTAAAAATGAAGGAGGAGGAAGAATAAAAATGTGTCTTGTGTCCAGATTGCCTTGACGGATGGTCAGCTCTTTGGCTTAGAGCTCACATGAATAATCATACAGGGCTGGTGTTTACTGCACATCCTGTTCAGGACATTATAGAATGTGAATTAGAGGGAATTTGTAAGAAACAGGACATTTTAAACTGAGATTCAATGCTCTAAATCAAAAGTTGTTTTTTTTTTTAAGCTTTGCTTTAGGTACTAAAACTTTTGTAGTGTCAACGTTTGTATTCTTCTTCTTGTCCTTAGCAGAGTGGGTACAACATATATGGCCTCCCCTGATCGATACCTCGTGTCAACGTTTCTCATCTGGTCCCCGTGACCTTTGAGCAAACTTTAAAGCTCTGCTTGCAGAATTACAGACATTCATATTTATGAGACATGGAATTTCTGCTGTGTCTAAGGTTCACGCCTCAAACTCAAACTAAGGCTCAATCATATTTGGGGACATTTCTGAGGTTCATGGATGACTCTAACCTGGTCAGCAGTGGTGGCTTGGTGGTTAAGGAAGCGGACTTGGGTCGGCAAGGCTTCGGGTTCTGATCCACCAGCTCGTAGGTTGCCACGGAGTCGCTATGAACATTGTGCACAGTTCATATTGTGCACAGTGCCGACCCACACAACTTCCCGTGGGGTCACCACTCACAGCAAGGCTCGCAGTATGGAGCAGTGTGATTTGGGTAACAGCAGTGGAGATGCTGCCCCTCTAACCTGGCAATAGATCGGGAGATGAAGATGAATATTGTTTAATTGAAAAACACTTAATATTTGTTAATGTATTTATATTAATATTTTTTACTATAAAAAATTTTAATTGATTTGAATTACTTTCTTCCTGTATGGGCAGAACAGTAAGACAACTTGACAGGAGTATGTCTGACACCTGTTTTATGTTATTCTATCTATTCATTTATTTACCACACCATAAAAAGTATAACATTTTTTTTTAAATATATACAGTATATAAATGCATATATCATATTCATCAATTAATTCATTCATATATCTTAATCTTGTTATCTGTTAACAGGTACAAGGGACTGCAGTCTCCACATCTGCCACCCAAATCACACTGCGCCTTACTGTGAGGTAGTGATATATACATATATGTACATATACATATATGTATATATATATATATATATATAGTATGTTTATATACTTTTTATATATATAACCATATATATAAACATATATATATACTGGCCTATATCCACTTTACATTCTTCTGTGTGCTTTACTATTTGGGGGAAAAATATATAGTCTTTTTATTTTGTAAGCTGCTCACGTGTATTTGTAGTTATTAGAGTTTGGAGAAAAGATGACCTGCTGCTGAAAGGGATACAAAAATGCTCCGTGGAGGGAAAAGAAACCGCAGTTTCTCACAATCCTCAAAGGAATTTCCTGATGAGTGATCTTTTCATATACAAGTCACCATGTGTTGGATTGTTGAAATAAAAGTATTGATCTCAGTTGACCTATCCTCCAACTGTTCTGGTTATTTATGCTTTTGTGTCTGTGAATCAGAGGGAGCAGCACAAAAGGAAACACATCATGTCTCATGTTTCTCCTTCAGAGGGAGTGGGAAGAGTTCATGTGGAGCAGAGGTTCACACACTTTTTCAGCACATGAGCTACACTGAGTCGTCTCTTATCACGGCTGAGGAATTCCAAGACCCACCGACAACGCTTGCAAGTGTGTATCCAACCTTTTCCATACAATTATTCGCCATTGGAAACATAAGGCATACATTATGTCAGTGGTGGGCCATCAGGGCCAGCAAGGCCTTCTCTGCTGGCCTAAACATTTTGAGAAAAATACATTTATTCATAATTATTTTAAATAAAATTGTATTATTATTATTATTTTATTAATGTAAAAAGAGCTTTTTACATTTAAAATCTTGGATAAGAACTTTTTATCCAATCATACTTTCAACTAGCTAGTCAGGTTCCATATAATCTGCCACAGCCTTCAGAATCAAAGTGAGGGCCCTGCCCACTGTAAGTGAATGGATACTGGGTTTAATGAAAAAAAAAATACTATTAAGATGCACTGAGGTGGAAAACTTGGAGTTAATGATCTTAATGTGGGAAAGGGATGACTCACATAATTAAGTAAAGTCAAATAATCAACAGTGAAGGAGGTTCCTCATGTTGTGATACTTTCATTTTTGAGTAGTCTGAGGACTTTGTGTCCAGACTTGGTGTTATTTAGAGAGTTTATTGTTAATCCACTAATGTATGGTGCAGTGTGATTTGGGTGGCAGTCATGGAGACCCAGTAACGAATAAGGGGATGAAGATGAATGAATGAATTAACATAGTTTAACATGTATTCTTCCCTTTAGTCTGCTCAAAGATATCAGATTTTTTTTCTCTTTACATAATCTGCAATTAGAACTTGGTAAATCGAAGATCATTTCTGTGCCAGTTGAGATTTAATTTGTGATAGAACAGCGTACGGTGCCAGGAGGTGAAGGACTGGGAGGGACTTCAACCCTTTTTTTTCTTTCTGGGTTTGTTATAAAATCATATATTGAGGTTCTCCAGACTGTAGAATAAATTGGAACTCCTACTGGCATTTCAACTCAATTCCGAAACCACTTCCACACACATCCTTCCACAGCCATATATACATAATATATAATAGCAGGGTGACTTACCTGATCCCATTAGGAATCAGATTCCCCCGTGTCCCACTAGAGGAACTCCTAAAAACTCACATGGGGTCATTTAAGACTCACTGTTAGCAAAAATCTGTGTTGAACTGAAGACCTGACCTGTTTTTTAGACTACAAATTGAATGCAGCTCCAGAAAAGTATTTTATAAGAATATTACTGCATTTCTATATTGAGGAGGCCCTCAATTTTAAAATTTTCAGCAAAACACGAGTATCTAAATCAAGCAAAACACGAGTATCTAAATCACTCACAAACACTTACACAGAGCTAACAACTTATTTTAGGACAGGTAATGGATAAGCAAATGAAAATGGATGGATGTATAGTTGGATAGTTTCTAGTGATGGGTCGACGAGGCTTCGTGAAGCGTTTCGACACATTGCGTAACTGTATCGATACTGTGTCGAAACTGTGTCACTGAATACTGACACCTACTGGACCTTATAATCCCTACAGGCAACCTTGTTGACAGACTCAACTGACACTCCTATGACGACCTAGTACAATAATGTATTTATTCATTTTTTTGACATTCACATTTTTAATACTTTAATATTTTGTATATTCATAAAAAATCATAACGTGAAAATGAAAGTGAACGTGTTGTGAATAAGAACGATTGTGGACTGTTTTTTTTTTAAATTATTATTAAAAAAGAAGAACTTTCTCCTACGTCTTAAAGTTTATTATTATTATTATTATTATTATTATTATTATTACTTGGCAAACTGCAGTAACACCCGCTCACACAGGGCACAGATCGAGAAATAGTTTGACAAACAAGGATATACATTTATTTTCCAATAAGAAATCAAAATGGTGGAAACTTTCTTTTTTCTGGAGGTTGCACCATAATTCAATGATGAGATGGAATAAGATCACAACGGAGATTCTTTGGTTGGTACAACCTATTGACAGATGCGTGTCCTCACAGACACAGTTTGGTGCGTTCATGTCAGTTCGGAACAGTTCCTGTATCGGTCACATGACTTTCCAAAAGGGTTTGGATCTATGAGCTCGACGCAAGTGCTGGCGCGTGAGTGTTGCCGGACCATCACTGGTTTAAACCACATTTATCAGTGTGTTATATCAAGAAGTAGACTTTTCTCTTTTCTTGTTACAAATGCATTCCAAGACCCACTTGGAAAATGGAAAATCATTGAAGAAGCAATAAATATAGTTCTTTTACACATATAGTTAACCTTTTCAACACCCCCTCACTCTTATCACCCCTCCCTAAGCTGTATTACCCTTTCCTACAAGTTATATGACAGTAGAGTTCATTTGTCCATTCATTCATCTCCATCTGCATATCTGTTACCAGCTGGTTGCCCCATCTGGTTCACAGGCTAAGGCGGCACCACCCAAATCACACTGCTCCATACTTTATGCCATGCTCTTGGTGGTGAGCCCATAGGCTCCTCTACCGCCCTGTCCTCTTCCCCATTGCTTTGACGTCTTACTCTTCATCATATACGACGTCTCGTCGAAGATGAAGGAAACAGGGATGAACTTCAAACTGCAGTCAAAGCAGTGACGCGCACCATCAGTAACAGTCAATAATTTCTGCTAAAATGTACGGAATATTATTTTTTTTAAGGATCTATGTTGATGTGTCAACATCATTTCTGTTTCTATAAAATGCTCAACTGCATTGATCTGTAAAATACATGGAGCGGGAGAGAATATTCACTGAAACAGATGTTTTGGAGATCAGCACTGATGCGCGAATATCTCCAACACAAAATGTCAAACGGGCATTGGAATTCCTTTTGGGTTTGGAATTTATAGATATCTCCCAGAGAGTACTGGGAAATAAATCCATTGTGCGCTGAGGGAATGCAAGGAGAATTCCAAGGTTCCAAGTTTCTGGGAGATATCACTTGAAGGGGATATTTATGGTGCAAAACTGAAAAACACCATAGTTCAAGAATGTCCTAAACTGCGGACTTCCTGTGCTAACAACTCTTACAAATGTTTCTTACTTTAATTCCTACAGTAAAAAAAAAATTCCATCACACAGGAACGTATGGAAGAAGAGTGCTAATAAATAAAAGCACTCCCCGTGTGTGTGTGTCCTTGTTCTGTGACTGCTAAGCTCTCCGCATGACAGTTTTAAGACTAATGCATTTTACACTGTGCAGGGCCATTGCAATATTAAACATTGGCCAATCTGAAAGCTGCAATTCCTCTCGGTGACTAGGTATTGATCCTATTGGTGCAATTTTGTAGTGACACTCTTCCCTGCGAGTTACATCCTTCGAAAATCGGCGGGCACACCGCCTCATCATACGCACAGATACGCGCAGATACACACGGATACACACATTTGGACACAAATACACAGTATGGATAGCGGCACGAGGAATGCGTTGCAGATGCGTTTCACACTTGACTACGCGACTAATATACTGTCGACATAGATTAATGGCTTTTTAATAAAGTGAAAATTGCTCTGTAGATATGGGCTAAATATATGTTTTTCCAGACAATTTTTTTCTTCCTCTCATTGTACACTTTTCCACTGAGTTCTCCAGTCTGTTTCCCTGGTCTTTGTCCTCATTGACTTCTTCTCTTCTCTACATCCTTTGCACTTTGGTGTCCTTTTTGCCCGTTCTCCACTCGTTCCATTGCCCCCTGTGTTTCCAAAGCAACAAGTGGCTTTATTTCTCGACATTTTTTTCTATTCCCTTCCACACTCATCTTGTGAGGAAGGACACGGAGTACCTGGAACTGCACAGGAGTGAAATTAGGGAAATAACTCCATATTTTGACGATGGACTGGAACATGTTGCAGAGGAGATGTTAGCTATAAATTCAAAAATAGTTATTTCAAGGACAACATGTAAATGAACAGCAGTGTCCGCCGATCATTTACATCTGGAGGAGAAGGGACACAGTTTTAGGGATGATTATGTCCATATCCTGGCCAGAGAAGACAGTTGGTTTGAGACAGGAGTGTAGGAAGCCATCTACGTCAATCTGGAGAATCCTCCTCTAAAGAGAGGAGATACATTGCTACCCATTTATAATATTTAATGTTGACCAGCAACACCAACATTGACCAGCAACACCAACATTTTCCATATTGACAGACTCCAATATTGACCTCTTATTGTTGTCTTTGAGTCCTCCTTGTGTAGTCTGATGGTCCACCCAATCTCTCCATTCAGTCAGTGCACGTCACAGGAAGTAAACTAGACTGAACTGTGACTATACTAGGAGACCAATGACTTTGATTGGAGGCTACACAGGATTTTAAGAGAACAAAATTAAACTGGTATTAACCAGTTACCATCATTTTGAAGAAGTGGTTCTTATCCAAAAAAAAAAAAAAAAATTATAAAGTTTCTGGTTGTCATTTTTGTTCCTTGAAACAGTTCATAGCCCTGGTTGTAACTTACATTCCAAACGAATCCTCATTGATCTGACCTTTACAGTTCCAGGGAGAAAAAGTATTAAAATGCCACGTAATCCACCTCTGACTGTTCGACATCACAGCCTGCTCCATACGCCTTGATGCACAATTCATAATTATTTCAACAGACGCAAATTGTCACACATTAGTATAGATTTTTAACCAATTCATCATGCTTCATTACGTCCCTCAGAGATAGATGGATTATGTTGTGCATGCAGGACCTAAATACAGCACTGTACAGGTGCAGAAAGTTTATCTAAAAAGTTTGATTGAAACGGGATTAGATTAGATTAGGGATTAATAAATCCCTCTGGAGTTCCATTCAGGAAATTAGGGAGGAAAACAGTTGTCACCATAAACATGGACAACAACTAAGACCACAGAGCATGAACTCAGAGTGATGACCTCACCTAGGACAAGTAAAACATGAAAAAGAGAGGTACAAGTATCCAGGAAACCATGTGACACGAGTGGGTCTATTGATCAGATAATCACAGGACATTGGTGAGTGTGATGTCACTAGACACAGCAGGGGGCAGAGACGGGCAGACTTCATATAGACAAGCCCAATAATGAGTGTTTGCAGTATTGTTAAAAAAATAACATAAGGTCAGTCAATAACATCTTTTTTTTTTCTGCTCCTTCTTTATGGCGAACGAGCCTCTTCAGGGCGTAATAAGCTTTTCGTTCGCAGGCAGCGGCACGTGTTGGTTCGACACGTGACTACGTCAGACCAATCCAGTAGCTGATTGATAACAGCGGTCCATCAACATTGCTGCCTCCATGGGTTTAACTTAACATTGCTGTAACAGAGGAATTCTCCCTGTAGTCTTCTACCGTGGAGCAGTCTGATACTAAACAGTTCTTTATACATATGTAGGAGTGAGTTGAAACAGAAGTATCAAAACTGTGATTTCTCAACAGAAATTCTCAGTGAGCCTGGTTACAGACAGACTGTCTGTCTGTC